>CAJQZJ010014563.1:11128651-11146031 GCA_907164525.1 Lophiomys imhausi | reverse complement strand
AGTTCTTCTTGCAGGGACTCTATCACTTTCCATACTGCAGAATTGTCAATGTTTTCATGTGTTTCTGTTGGTGTGTGGTCATCCAAATTGGATGAGCTAGGGTGGTTCTGCTTTGTTGGAGTCATAATTCCTTGATTTCTATTTTTTTTTGACCTTTCGCTATTGGATGCATTTAGCTGTCTGTTTTCTGTGCTTGGAACCACAGTGGATGATTTGGTGCAGGGGATGAGTTACTTGGCTATCTGTCGTTGCTTACAGGGGGATTTCAAGGTCACTGTGGTTTTAATGGCCAGAGGCACTGTGATCTGGTGCAGCCTATTCCCAGGTTGTGAGTAATGGACCAGGATTGTTTCACTGCTCCCAATTCAGACTTCTCTATGTTGCACTCTGAGTTATCAGCCTGTAATGGTTCTGATGGTATGGGCCTGTTTGCCCAGGCACAGATTCTGTGGGCTTTGTTTGTCGTCCCGGAGGCTGACAGGGTCTGGCTCCACACCTGATATGTCTGGATTTTCCAGGATACAGCTATGGTCCCGATTTCTGGATTCTCTCTAGTCTTCTCGTCACAGGGCTGGACCCTGTGCCTAATTCCCTTCTTGTCTGCGCCGCCACGGGTCCCGTGGGTACCCCAAGCCCCGGATCCTCCGGCTGCCTGAGTGCACCTCTCGTCCCAGCAGCTCCGCCGTGGGTGCACGGACCCCTGGCCCCACCCACGCCTGTCTCTCTCCCCAGATGACCTGCCGTGGACTGGCGGGGATTTGTCCCTGCCCGCCGTGCTCCCTCCCCAGCGCTATCGTGAGTGTGCGAGATTTGGCCCCTCCCACCCGCCTTTGTGTTCCCAGCTTCCTGGGCTCTCTCAGAACCTCCCGCCCTCCTGCTTCACTAGCGGCTGCGGACCACCCGCTGAGCCCCCTGTTTGTTCCTTGCTAAGGCTTCCACTATCTCGCCACCTTTTCTAAGTGGGTATAAGTTCAACCTGATGTGTGGGGAGCCCTATAGGACAGCGATCTATGGCCAAATGGACCCTGATTCTGCCTGCTGTAAGTTGGGATCGATCTTACCAGGCGCCTCACCAAATGGGAGTTCCCGAATCCCGCGTTTAGTGGCCTCCGTGTCTGTGAGAGATGGGGAGAACCTTGCCCTGGGACTTTTAACAGTCCCTTGGGAGCTGTGAGTGTTGGGGGGGGGGGTCTAGCCCCTCCGGTTTTTGCACAGTGCCCAATAACTCTGTGTTTTTTATGGCTCTTTTTTTCCCCCGCGTTCAGAATGCGTCAGTGTAGGTCGCCGCCATCTTCGCTCACCCCGCATTTTTCTTAAAAAAAAAAAAAACTTACAATTTTGATAATTGTTGCCTAATTTTTCATATTGTTTTGTGTTCTATTTATTGTTATAAAAAGAACCTTTTATTGGACTAAAAGTGGGAATTGTTGGGGGAAAAAGATACACTTTAAATAAAAAAAAGAAGATAGGAGGGAGAGGGGAAAGAGGGTAGGAGGGTGGGACCAGGCGGGGAGGAGGGAGGGTGCTGTGATTGAGATGTAAATTGAAGAAATAAATAAATGTTGAAAAAAAAATCTTGCAACAAGTTTTTGAATTTTGATTTTGAGTGATTGCTATTGTCTGTATATCTGTGTCTTTCCCCAACTCACACATAGAACCTTAACGTGGATGGTGCTGATGCTAGGAAGCCAGACCTTTTGATGTTGATAAGTATTGTTATAAGAGACAACACAGAGTTGTCTTGTCATGTTTATCATGTTGTGACATATGGAAATATACCATCTTTGAGGCAGATGATGAATCTGCTGGTGATGTGCTCTCATCTTGCATTTCTATCTACCCAGAATTCTGAAAGACAAATCTCTGTTGATTACACTGGACTTGGCTTATGACATTTTGTTACAGCCTCTGAGTAAAGAAGGGCAGTGATAGACTTTATTCCTCACTGAGACATGCAGAATTATCCTTGGACTTGATTAAATAGTAGGTAGGTGTAGCTGAAACTTTGAGTCCTCCCTTACTCTTTATTGTTAAGAGAGTACTGGTCTCCCAGCATTCCATAAGTGGCAGCCACTTTGGCTGTAGACAGAATCTGTTTCCAACTGCCTCTCACTCCCATCAGTCTCTGTCTAGCTGTGGCTCCTGCCTCATGAACTTGTTTGTGAGTTTGGATTGTCCTTAGCTTGGCATCTACAGCATCTACTTCCTTTCAATGATCTTTATCTCAGACTGTTTTCTTCCTTTTGGATTGTAATGTATAACTAAGCTAACATCTGTTGGCCTAATAAGAGGGCACAAATTCAGATGATATTCGTGCAAAGGGTAACTGCAGATATCCTAAAGGACACTGCAGAAAATCTAAAGCATACTGGAATGAAACATATGGGTGAATGAACAGAAGTGGGACTAGGTGGAAAAGAGGAATAAAATATTTTGCTATTGGCCAAGGCATCAATATGCAGATGGTAGTCTTTAGTTTCTACCATCTACCCTCTTGGATAGATGATTATTTCAAATGTATCTTTAGCCTTTAAACAAGCTTCCCTCCAGGAAACCCTCTGAATGTAGAAAAGTCTGCACTGATCCTAAAGTACTATAGAGGGAGCTACCATGAGTCAGAAATTCTAACAAAATTTTGCTATTTATTTTTAGAGCCACTAAACTGAGTGGCAGTGGAACCATCATTTTTGACTGCCCTTTTGAGAAAGCAAAGCATTACCATAGAAAATCACTCTAGGCTAGGCTGGAGAGCTTTACTTCTCTTGTTATCAGTGGATCTGGTGATTTGATAGCATATGATATGATATGATTTATCCAGCTAAATCCTTTCTGGTCTCTCAGAATCAGACATTTAGTAAAATCTTTGTGAACTACATAAGTACTACAATTTCCCATAATATTGAGGACTCTTCCATGGATGAAAGGAAGAAATTAGATTAATGTTTCCTGATGTGGTCTAGAAGTGTATCTCAGAAGAAGCCAGAAAAGACAGAGTGGACAGTGAGTGAGGGCAATTCTATTCTTCTCAGGATGTGTAAGACAGATCTTGGTAGGGAGTGACTACTTGTGAGAAGTCAGCCATAATGGTTTTTATTAAATGAAGTTCTGTAATAAACTGTTTTAGTTTTGCATTTAAAGGTGAATAATAACAAATTGAAAGTTAGTGTAGTTGTATTTCCTTCAAAAATGATCATATCCCTAGGGAAATGAAAAATGAAACAATTATCTCAACCTGAGACCAAGCACCACTTGAAAAAAATTTCATACCAAGAGTAATGCAATAGTAACAGCTATTTTTAAAAAATGGGCTTAAAATTTTTATAACCATCCTGAAAATATGGATCAAAGTCCTTAAAATGTGCTTGCTTTTTCCCTTAACAATTCCATTTCTGAAAATTAAGATAAGGAATAATTCCAAGGGTAAACATACTTTTCCTTTTTTAAGAGCAATTATCACTCATATGAAAAGCTAAGTAGGATCTAGGTTCATCTCACAGAGCTTGGACCTTGACAATACTTCACCCCCCCAAAAAAAATCCACAACTATTCTACTGTTGGTCCATAGAGATAGACCCACTGCACAAGGGGTGCTGGAAAATATTTTTCATTCAGGACAAAGTAGTAACTAGGCTTTGGGGGCTTGTGATATTAAAAACAATGATTGAATTTTTCTGCTGTGCCAGGGGACATCTGTATTCAATAGGTAAATAATGGTATTAATTTAAATCAGACTTCAATATGAATTTTATAAAAATTTCTTGTACCACAAAAATAGTAGTTTTTAAAAACATTTTCTCCCCAATGCTTTAAAATTTAAAAACCTCTTTAGCTCAGAAGCTACATGGAAACATTCAGTGAGGAGTGTTTGACCCTTGCTATAGAGCAAAGTGTCACAATAGAAAACACAATGATTCTATATGACTAAGAATGGAAATAAGTTATGAAAGAATATATATATTATCATATCATTCCATAGAAAAAAAGTAGGTGCTTTTCAATGGCACAGATTGGAGATAAGAGCAAGCTAGAACTTAGCTATGAGTAGCAGTGTGAATTAGAACCTACAACTTGGTGAAAGTTGAGGCTATCAAAGTTTCCTGCATGTGTTTCCTCTTTCTTTTTCAGATCCTGTCATGGCTTGCCATAACATGATGCTCAGCCTAGGCTGCTACAGGGATGTGAGACATAGGAGAGGCAAACTATTGAGCTTAGGGCTATCCTATGCCAACTGTGTCCTGATGAGTGAGTGACCCTTGCTGAGATCACCAATAGTATGAGGAGGTTGCTTTGTAAAATGAGGTTTTGGGGTAGCTTATTGTACAGCAGTGTTGAGTCATATGGTTTTGAGTAATGTTATCAACATCTGTTGATGATTCAGCAGATCTAAGAGATGCACAGAGACAGAGATGAGAGGTCATGGGTTGAATACAAGAGAAACTAGTTCAGGGTAGAGGTGTGGACTCTATTCCACACTAGGGTGGGGAAAGGACCCAGATCTTGAATCTAATCCTCATGACCACATACTACCGTGTATATTACCTTTTCAATGGACAGAAAACAATGCTGTTCTTAAGAACAGGTTTTGTAAAAGATAGCTTGCTCAGAACTCCCTTTCTTGAAGAAGCTGGAACCATGGGAGTATCCTAGGAGTTGTGGCGGTCATCTTCAGTACTAATTTCTGGGTGCTAATTTAGAATTTGAGTCCCAAATCACTAATAATATCTAAATCACTTTAGATAATTTTTCTGCTGTCAAGTTAGGGACATTTATTAAATAACTATTCTTAGACATCTTATGAATACCTCTGAAGTTCAAATAGAGATTCTTAGACCAACTCTGACCGTACACTGTAATAAGTGGTAATCAGGAATGACGTCTTTTGTTATTTGGCCTTAGCATAGCACTTTACAAAGCTCCTTCACATAGAGCACTGAACCCATTCTCATGGTAATCTCGAGTCATGCATTAGTATTCACATAGTAAATAACAACAACAAGAAAAACCTGCAAGAGATAGTGACTTATTCCAGGTTCAAGTTCATTAAGTAGAAGAAACTGTATGTGGCACCCATGTCCTTGATTTAAAGCTCACGTTTGTCTTAAGGACAGCACAGCTGTCGCCCTGAGCCCTGCTTCTTGGGTTAGCTATTTATGATTGATTTGACCAATTTTCTCTCCCTAAAGCTGAGGAACTGTTTCCTTCAGAGCGTTGCCTGCTGTTTCCAGGAAGCTGGCTGCAGAGCCAAGTGGAAGATTACTGCCTGTTAGGCAGTCATTGAAAACATTTGTAAAATCTCCCAGCTATGCATTGTATTTACTACAGTAGCGTTGTGCAGGCCTGTCACTGAAGAGTCCTAATGTGGTGTTTTGCTGGATGTGCCCGAAATAAATTACAGAATGGTGATAGATTCTTCTCTTTTCTGTTTCCTTTATTGCTCTATGCTTCCTTTCATGAAGCCATTACTCTTCTAATTCCCTTTCCTGTTGTTTCACCCTTGTTTTTGAACAGTGGCATCTAACCAGTTGTCAACCTTGGTGAGTAACATCATCAGTGTAATTTCCCACTCTCTTTCACATACTTTAATTAGTGAGCAATTGCATAGGAATTTTTATTTCTTCTCCATCTGTTGGTTCCCTTAGTACTGGACACTATACTTTCAGGCTAAGCTTTGGAAGAGGACATAGGTCACTTCCATGTCTGGAAAAATCTTCAGTAGATCACCAAAGTGAGTAGTCTATTAGACTTTCTGCCACCATGACAGAATATCTGACATAAGCACCTTTAAGGACAATTTACTTTAAATCATGGCCTCAGAGATCTGAGTCTGTAATTTGACTTTATGATTATGGGCCTTTAGAGAGGCAACATTGTTGTAGTAGGAACATATGGTAGATGCTACTCACTTCGTGGAAGACAAGACAAAGAGACAGGAGAGGAAGGAGGAGAGATGGAGGGAGGGAGAAAGAGCAGAGAGAGAGAGTGTGTGTGTATGTGAGAAAGAGAGAAAGAGAGAGAAACAAAAAAGAGTGAGATTGTATTGATAAGTTTTCTTAATTGTTTTACCCTGTCACGACTCTCAAACTATGAAAGGTCTTCTACCACATTTATCAGGGTCCTCTTAAGTCTTTATTGATGCATTAGTGTAACTCTTGCAACCTCATGTTTTGTTTTCCAGGAGTTACCTGTAGGGATTCCTACAGTGACATACATTCCCTGGCTTCCCATGACTTCATTTGAGATCTTGGAGAAAACTTGCATGTCACTGCAACTGTTGCATTCTGTATGCTCACAAGACCAACACAATGTGAAGGACATGAAACTCTACCAGTTTGAGCAATAGCCAGGTCTTCTTGGACCATTGGCTACAGTATTCTCTGTGTGTCTGGATGGCTGAATGCAGGAAAACACTTAGGCTGCCATGTGTGGGCATGGAGCCCTGGAGTTGTCTTCTTAAAGTGAAATCTTTCAAATGAGTTTAAACTGTTATACCCTTGCGTCTGTGATGGGGAGAATCTAGCCAACTCCTAAAACACACTCAAGTCTTCTTTCTTATCATCCTGATACAAAGCACTCATAGTCCTTTAAATGACTCTGATCTCTCAAGCAGCCAAACTTTCTTGGATTCCTAGTTTGCATGCACTCTACTTCTGGGAAAATTGCAAGTTTCCAAAAATTTCCACTTGGCTTTTGCTCAAATTTTTTTATTTAAACTTTATGAAAAGAAGCCAGTACTATCCATCTGACAGCCTAAATGTTGGATAAACTTAAAATTTCCCCTACCAGTTTAATTAGTCCATCAACTTTAAAGTTAGCTTCCCACAAAGTCTTTAACAGGAACAAAATACAGACAATATTTAAACCAAAATGTGGCATTAATGGTCTCCATCCCAGTTCCCCCATAGAGTTCTGTTCTCATCTGGATTCACGAGTATAGTCTTTACTGTGTTCCTAGTGGCATTCTGATTTTCTAAGTATTCTCAAGAATCAACTAAACTGAAGTTTTCTATCCAGCAACTTCAAAATTTTCTAATATCCTACAAGATAGATACCTGTAACTATAAGCTTATGAACAGCAAGATCATGGTAACAGTCCCACACTTAGTATTAGGTTTTGGTGTCAGTCAGACTTTCTATCAATGTGACAAAAATGCCTGGCATAAATAGCTTTAGGAAGTGTTTGGTGTTGGTCATGGTTGCAATGATTTTAAATAGTTATTGACTGTAGCTATAACAGCATGATAGGAAAGGCACCTCACCTCATGGCAAATGGGGGAGGGGAGAGAGAGACAAACAGAGAGAGACAGAGAGAGAGAGAGAGACCCAGAGAGAAAGACAGATACAGAGAGATACAAAGAGACACAGAGACCGAGAGAGACACAGAGAGACAGAGAATATATGCTTACCCTAGTGTCTCTTTTCTCTCTCTCTTTTTATTCCTTTCTACCCACTTTGAGAGAGGAGATTCATGAGTGAATTCCTTTCTCATAAAGTTTCAGCATGATTTTGATTTGTATTTCTTTGATAGTTAAGGATATTGAAAAGTTTTTTTCAAAATTTATTGGCCACTTGAATTTTTTCTTCTGAGAACCATCCATTCAATTAATTAGCATGTTTCTCTCTCTATCCATGTCTTTGTTCTTTGAGACAGGGTTTCTCTGCAGGAACTCACAGAGATCTACCTGCATTTGCCTTGAGAGTGCTAGGATTAAAGGCATGCAGAACCCCTACCACCTGGCAATTAGCAGGTTTTTGTTTTTGTTTTGTTTTTTTACTTAGATGAATTTTGGTGTTTAATTTTGCAGTTGTCTGAATATTCTAGATACTAGTCCCCTGTCTTCTGTATGGTTGTCAACGTTTTTCCCATTTTGTAGTCTGTCTCTTCAATCTGGGACCAGTTTCTTTGCTATGTAGCCTTTTAATTTCATGGAATCACTGGTACATTCTGTCTTGTTTCCTGAATAACTGGTGTCTTTTTCAGAAAGACCTTGCCTATGTCTGAAAAGTTTCTTCTATTTTTCTATGGCATTTTTAGAATGTCAGAGTTTGCATTAGGGCTTTTTGTTCAATTTGAGATGAATTTTGTTCAGGATGAGAAAGATGGATTTAGTGTCATTCTCTACACAATTAGATATCCAGTTTTCACTGTACCATTTGGCAAAAAGGCTTTTTCCTCAAAGTATGGTTTTTAAAAAATTATTCATTTTTTTATTTGGCAATATCTTTCATTTTAAAATTTTATTAGTTCTTTGAGAGTTTCAGATCCATATCCTGTTTACTTTATGTACACTGAGCAAAACATCAGTGGTAGGTTCTTCATGGCCATTGATGTCCCTAGTCATAGGCCTTTGACTGATTCTGTGCTGCTAGATATGTACTCCCTTCCATAGCGTGGGCCTTAAATGTTTCTCCTAACACTTTTGTAGATGACTGTGTGTCTGTGTCTGTGAGGGTTCATTTCTGAGGTCTTTGTTCTATTTAGTATGTACACCTCATGCAGTTTTTGTTACCATGCTTCTGGAGTATAATTTGAGATCAACATCATTTTTTTCTGCTTGGGATTATTTAGGCTGTTTGGTATCTTTCATATTTCCATATGAATTTTAGAACTTTTTTTGTAGTTCAGTGAAAAAAGCATTTGAGATCTGTGGTGGTTTGAATAGGATTGGCCCCCATAGACTTACACATTTGAATGTTTGGTCACTAGGCAGTGACACTATTAGGAAGCGTGACCTTGTTGAAATAGGTGTTGACTTGTTGGGGGAAATGTAGGGGTGGCTTTGAGGTTTTAGAAGCTCAAGCCAGGCCCAATGGCCCAATCTCTCTTTCTGTTGTATGCGGATCCAGGTGTAGAACTTTCAGACCCTTCTTCAGCATCATGTTTTCCTGTGTGCCACCAAGCTTCCATCTGTGATGACCACAGAGTAAACCTAGGAACCTGAAAGGAAACCCTAATTAAATGCTTTTCTTTATAAGAGTTGCCATGGTACTTGTCTCTCTTCACAGCAATAGAAACTCTCGGACAGACACTTAGTAGTGATTTTTGTTGAATCTGTTGATCTCTTTAAGTATTATAGACATTCTTATAATGCCACTTTTGCCAATCCATGAGCATAAGACATCTTTCCATCTTCTCTTGTGTTCTTTACTTTCTTTAGTATTTTAGTGTTTTTATTATGGAAATCTTTCACCTCTTTAGTTAAGTTTTCCTAGAATGTTGCTTTGAAGCTACTGTGAACTAAATACCTCTCCTCAGTTTATTTTCCACAAGTTTATGTTGGTATATACAAATGCTCCTGATTTTTGTGTGTTGATTTTGTATCCTGGAATTTTGCTGAATGTGTACATTAGGTTTGAGATATATCTGGTGAAGTCATTAGGATATTTTCAGTATAGGATCATGTAATCTACAAATAGAGTTTGAGATCTTCCTTAACTATATGTATACATTGTTTGCCTTCTCTTATTGCTGTAGTTAAGACCTTGAGTACCAAATTGAACAAGAGAAATAACAGTATTCTTGCCCAAATCTTGATTTTAGAGGAAATTATAGTATGGTGGATTTTATTATTTTTGTTTTATTATTTGCTCTAATTTATTTTTACTATTTGTAATAGCTCTATTTCTCTTCTAACCCTTGTCCCTTCCAACCTCCCAACACTAGGTGGGAGAGAAAGAAGGTTAGAGGGGAAATGGACATAGATTTCTTTGAGCTACTTCCTGATGATTAGGGTCATCGGATTCTTTGGGACAACACCAGTCTCAGTAGTCACAATATTTAGAAGTCCAGCAAACCAGAAAACCATGAAACAGCAGCAGCAAGAGCAAGGAGCAGTTTGGGGGAGTACCAGCAGAAGGGAGAGCAGCAATTCTTCTTTGTAGCATCCCTTCTCTCCTCAGGGCTCTGGCTTTTTATCCCTCTCCCAAATCCTCAGCATTAAACCTGCTCAGCTGGCTAAGCCATGCTCCTGCTAGCTCACAAGGCACAGTTGACACCCATAGTCTTAACTGAAGCACTCTTACACCTGTAATTAAAATATTCTCATAACATTTTTTTTATTAACAAAACTCTTACCACAGGAAACAGTTTCAGTTTTTACCTATTTGATATAATTCTGGCTGTAGATTTGTCATAAGTAGGCTTTATTATCATAAAATGCATTGATGAATGTAACACAATGTATAAAAAGATTGAGGACTGAATCCACATGACCATGTCAGTAGATGAAGTAAGGGACATTGGCAAAGTTCAATATCTTTTTCTTGTAAAAAGTCCCAAACAGCAAGTAATAAATTTGTACTATTTAACCATGTTTACATCTCTGGGATAAAGCCTCCTGTGCATACAAAGACTTCTTAGTATTTCTTTAATTCAGTTAAAATTTTATTGTGTTCAAAAAGGACATTATTTTGTATTTTTGTTTGTTCTGTCTGTACACAGCTTTGGTATCATTGTAATATTGGTGTTGTAGAATCAATTTGACAGTATGTCTTATTGTCCTATTCTGGTGAACCATTTGAGGGGTAATATTTTTGACTTTTCCTTAACCGTGTGGCATAATTCTGCAGAGTCTGTATGGGTCTGGCCACCTCCTTACAGGGAGACTTTTTATTACTACTTCAATTTCATTGGTTATTATGGATTTTCCTAGGTGTGTATATCTTCTTGATTCAATTTGGTAGGTAACCAGAACTTAATCCATTTCTTGTAGATTTTCCAGGTCTTCAGAATGCAAGGTTTCAAAATATTTCCTAGTGATATTCTAGATTTCATTGAAATTTCTTCTGATGTCCTCTCATTCATATCTACATTTCTTCATCTGGACCTTTTCTTTCTTTTGTTTAGTTTGGCTAGAGGTTTGGCAACTCCAATAGCTAGATAGCTAATTTTGGTTGTTAATTTGGCACACATGAGAAGAGGGAACTTCAATTAAAAAAACCTATCTCCACCAGATTGGCTGTGGACATGTCTGTGGGACATTTTTCCTGATTGCTAAATGATCTGGGAGGGCCCAACCCACTGTGGGTAGTATCAGCCCTAGGCAGGTGCATTAGGGACGGTCTAATAGCATTGCTTCTGATAGGCTGATTTCAATACTGAGCTCTGGTTACCGCCCCTTCTGAGGTATTCTCTTGATTGGTTAATAAAAATCACTGATGGCCAATTAGCTGGGAAGAAAGAGTATAGGAAGGTGGAACTTCCTGAGATGGAAACAGGAACCTTGCATTTTAAACAGAGGAATTGCTCTTTCCACCAGGAGACATGGAAGCAGATAGATGTGTTTGAGAACTCTGGAAGGCAATAACAGGCACATGGAGGTTTGGGATTAGGTGGTCCAGGTTAGTTTAGATTAGCTAATTGAAAGTCTGCCCAGCTAATGGCTAAGCATTGAAAGATTAAAAGATCTGGTGTATTTAATTATTGGGGAAAGGACCACGGTGGTTCATAAGCCACCAGTCCAAGCAATCCAGGGCCATCGGCCTCCCATCGAGCTCTGGCGAATCTCCAGCCAAGCTGCTGGCAATTATACTGGCCTAATATAACAACTTATCATTATTAATGAGGATATTAGTTACAGACTTTAGGTTGCTGGTGGTGAAGGCCACCGTTGGTCCAGGGCTTTTTCCCAGGACAAATCAAGTCACCAGTTAAGGTGGGTGAGGCCACTAGCTGATATCCCACCAGACCACTGGCTGCCAGCCTAGTCTTACAGCTTATACTCATTAATAAATAAAATTGATAATTAAATTGCAGTTTCACCAGGTGAGTCTAAGTTGGATAAGAAAGACAGCTGTATGTAACACTGAGAGCAAACTAGTAAGTAGCATTCCTCCTTGCTTTCGAGTTCATATCTCCCTTGAGTTTTTGCCCTAGTTAGGTAATGGACTGTGATTTGAAGCATAAAATGCAAAGGAAACTAAACAAGCAACCTTGTTCATCTTTTCCAAGAACTGCCATTTTGTTTTATTAATTCTATGAATTGTTCTTTTAGTCTGTACTTCATTAATATATGACTCATATTTTATTATTTTTGCCATATACTGCTTTGATTCTTGGTTTTTAAGACCTTGGGGATGTAATTGATTTATTTATTCAAGCTCTGTCTGATATTGCATGTAAATACTTAGCATTAAACTTTCCTTTTATAAATGTCTCCTCATTATTCTAAAGATTCTGGTAAGTTGTATTTTTATTTTATTTTAGGAGTTTTAAAGTTACCTTCTTGAGTTCTTCAATGACCTCCTTGTCAGTCAAGAGTGGATTATTCAGTTCCTATTTATTTTTCTAGCTTCTACAGCTTCTCTTAATACTAATTTCTAGATGTATTCTACTATTACTTGATACAATACAAGATATTAATGGATTTTTAAAAATTTTGTATTTGGTAAGACATGCTTGCCACATATAGTGGGCCTAGTTTAGAGAAGGGTAAGTGAATTCTGAAAAGAATGTATTCTATATCTATTGAATGGAATACACCATTGGTACTTGTTAAACCTATGGGATAGTTAAACTCTGAAGTTTTTTTGTTTATTTTTATTTATGTTTTGTAGATATTATTCATATATCTAAATACGAATATGGGGTAATAGAATCACCAAGTATTATTGTATCAGGAAGTGATTGATATTCCTTTGCCCTTCCTCCTGCTTATCTGAGGTTCTAAATGAATAACCATTTCCTTTTCTAGATCTGGGGTTTTCTGATAAGGTTTCAGTGAATATGTCTGTAAGATTTTGGCTTTCTGTTAGTTCCTTCATATATTCTATGGATCCTTAGGTTTGGTTTCTTGATATTACTCAGACTTCCTGAACATTTTGATTGTTATTTTTTTCCTTATAGAATTTTGCTGTACTATTTCTTTTGCATAGTCCTATATCTTGATATTCTTTTTTCTGCTTGCTAAAGTCTACTGGTGAATCTTTTGACTATGTTTTCATTTTGATTCATTGGGTTTTTCATTTCAAAACTTTCTATTTGTTTTTATTTTTAAAATCTGGATATCCTAGATGAATTTTTCCTTCTTTTCATTTTTTTTGGTGGGGGGGGGGAGGTTCAAGACAGGATTTCTCTGTGTGTAGCCCTGGATGTCCTGGCCTCACTTTGTAGACCAGGCTGGCCTTGAACTCACAGAGACCCACCTACATCTGCCTCCCAAGTGTTGTTTTTCTCTCCAGGTCATAGATAGAAATTATTCTGATTAATATGTTTTAGTACTTTCTTTTTTTTTTTTTTTTGATCAGAAATGTGGTCAATTTAAGTAAAGTTCCAAGGGCTACTGAGAATAATATATTTTTCACTTGTTGAAAGGGAATGTTCTGTGGTTGTTGCTCACATCTTTGATCTATGGTACAATTATATGACTGGCATAGTGAATTTGTGCTTTTAATTATATCTGTGCCTATGTATCTTCTCATGTCCAACAGTGTTTGTTTTTTGAAATTGGGTATAGCAACGTGTTTATGATTGTTATATCTTCCTAATGAATTGTTCCCTTTAGTAATATATAGTGATTTCCCTTACCCTTATTGACTAATTTTAGCTTGTATTCTGCTTTAGCAGCTGTAAATGTAGATGAAAATTTATTATTATTTATCAATGATTATTAAGGCAGTGGAGTTAATCCTGAACCTGCCACTTATATATGAACACGCAGAGACATCTGTTGGATTTTAGTTTAGCCTAAGCACTGGGTCTGGGCAGAATTTAACCATCTAAGATACCTTTCTACCTCCCAGTCCAAACCCCCATAAATACTTGTACATTTCCTTTAGGGTGCTTCTCTCCATACCGCGCTGATCCTCAGATCCAGCCCCTCATGGCCACATGTGCTTTTGCTTTACGTAACCCATGTTGTCTGGCCTTCTTCCTTCTATTCTTCCTCGTGGCTTCTTCCTTCTCCAAAAGCTTGTGATCTATCTCTCTGCCTACCTCTCTTCTCAACCCCTTTAAAAAATATATAAAGTCAATAAAGCATCATTTTATAATTATTTAACCTATAGGACTATAAGCCATATCTTTGGTTGTTCTCTGGGCTGCAGAGTTACTATGACTTGGGATTGAGATGGAATATGTGAGCAGGGCAGTGGTAGATCTTTGATCCCTGTGCATGGGAGACAGAGGCAGGTGAATTTCAGAATTCTAGATCAGACTGGCCTACACAGTAAAGTCAGGGTGGGAATCTCTGCTGATAAGATGAGGCTGCTGGCTAAAGACAGTCTAGAATTCAAAATGACACATTTTTTTCCTTGAAGGTACTATGTAGGTTTTTATTTCTTGGTGATGGATGGTGATGTCCTTACTAATGTGAGAGATGGACACACATCAATCTTGTATTTGTATAAAGAAAAAGGGACATTTTGCCCTATAAAAGATAATCTATTTGGAAAAAGGGATGCCAAAGTCAATCACTCTCCTTAGGAAGAGTGACTTCCATGAAGAACTGGTGCCAAAAGGCATTTTGTCCTAAATGAGATATTTTGTTAGACAATGTAAGGACCCAGAGTTAGACTGGGCGATAAACATTCAATAGGTCTTTTTCTCTTTTTTTGGACATTATAACATGGAAATGTTCCATATGGCTTGTAATCCATTAGGCCAAACAATTATAAAAATGATGCTTTGTTGACTTTATATTATTTTAAAAGGGATAATAGCATAGCCAATAAAATTCTTGTTGGCTACATAGAATCCACATGACTTATTATTACATGCCATCTTTTCATATGACATGAATGAAAGTTTGTCAATGTCTTTCTTCTGCTCAAAACAAAGAGGAGAAAAATCTTGTTTTACTGATCTGTGCATCGAGCACATTTCATACATTTGTAATTACAGAACTGTGTGTTACTTGTGGGAAATGATATATTTTCAGAACAAAAGACCCAAACACCAATGGAACAGAGACAACCTTGATGCAGCTCTCCATTGCAGCATCCCACATCATCCACCTGTAGGCTGGTTCAATTTCTCTTCCATCAAAGCTTGCTTCCAGGACAGCTTCAGACTGATCCAGTAAGGACTTCAAATAAGCCTGTATGTTTTCAGTACCTAGAGCCTGGACAGTGAATATTGTGATTAAATTGCTTACCCATATTTCCATTTTTATTTTGGCCCTCAAACACATTTTCTGTGTTCCTGATCAGCTGGAAGCCACCTTGGGTAGAGCGATGTCCAATTCCCTTGTGTTGGAGTGGATAGGTTTTGGTTGTTTTATGGAATTATGGATGTGTGTTGTTATACAAGGGTTAAGAAAGGGGAGAATATGGGAATATAATATAGGAATCATAAGATATAAGGGTAGATTATCTGTACCTTAGAGTTAATGCTATTCTATAAATAAGGTTAATTTTTGATTCTTTGGTATAGAATTTTGTATATTGGTATAGAACTAAGGTTATTTTTTTGAAATAAGGTTATTTTTGATTCATTGGTATAAATTTTATATATGGTACAAATTTAATGTTATTTTGATACACACACATATGTATACATATATATTTCAACTCTTATACAACTCATTTGAAAGTAAAGGGTTTACTTCCAATCTTGCTATGAGCTGCTATTGCAATCTGTTTAGGAGATTGGATAGAACAGGTTTATGGTTGGCCAGTCAAGCTCCTGGCCCCTGAGATCTGATTACCACCCAGATGAGCACATTGCCAAGTATACCTGTCTTTGTTGTGTAAACCTTGCTGTACATAATTTAAAGTCCATTGGTTGAATAAAGTGCCTACAGCCTGGATTGGGTAGGAGAAGGAATCATAGGAGGAAGAAGGAGAAAGAAGGAAATACCATGGGCTTACCAGAAGCACGTGATAGAGTGATAGAGAACAGCTTGTTCTGAGAATTACCATGATGGAGTATATGCAAGTACTATGGGATTCTATCTGGGGAGGTAAAAGGCTAGCAGAGAGTTTTTTAATCATTTGCCTAACCCCTATGCTTAAGGCTTATTACAATGCAACAGGTCTCTATGTCTTTTTATTTGTGGATGGCTTGTTAGGGATTAACTCTGTGGACCTAATAACCATACTAATCATTTACAAATATTAATATTTCCTGCAACATGTAAATATATCTACCATTGTTCCTTTGAGACTTATGCTTGCTTGCTGTATTGACCCCATCCTTTCATTTTAAATGTGTGTTCCTTTGACAGATGTATGATAGGTAACAGATACTCAGATCTCTCTCTCTTTTTAAAATTTAGGCAGCTTCTCCAAAGTTTAATTAGAACAATAGATCATTTACATTTATGTGTTATTAGTTAGAAGGCTTTGCTGATCCTGTACTTGTACTGGGTACCCTCCTGGTTGTTGGGATTATTGCTTATTGTTTTCTTTCTCCTCTTTTGTATTTGAGGTTTGCTGATTTATTGACCTAGAAAAGATCAATTCTATTGTTAGTGTTTATTGCTAACTTGTCGGACTCTAGAATCACCTGGGCTATGGGCCTCTGATTGTGCTCTTGCGGGGTGTCTTGATTACATTAATTGGAAGAGGAAGATCTACCCATTATGGGTGGAGCCTTTTCCTGACTGGGGTCCTGGACTCTGCTGAGCATCAGCCTGTATTCATTGTTGTCCCTGATTTGATGTGATGTGATCAGCTGCTTCATGTGCCTGCAGCCTTAAGTTTCTTGTCATGCTGGACCACACCCTTGCACTGTGAGTAGAATACACTTTTCCTTACTCAAATGATTTTGTCAGAGTATTTTTTAGCATAGTAACAGGACAATAAACTTGAAAGAGTCCTTCCTAGTTCTCCTTTGTTCATCTATTCCTTTCATGAAGTTTATTCTTTCCTTTGTGTGGTTGAGAGTATCATTCTTCTTTTTCTGTGTTTATGATTACTTTTAGTGTTCTCTGCAATCACTCATGACTCATTTCAGTTTGTACTTGGAATTTATTTCTCCATCTGTTTTAGAAGCCAACTTTGGTAGGCATAACCGTCTTGGCTGGCAGTTACTTAATTTCAACAATAAAATGTATCATACCCCAGTTTCCTGGCTTTAAAGTTTTTAATGTGATTCATGATCCTTTGTAAGTGAGTTGGCATTTTCTTGAATATTTTAATATTGCTTCATTATTTCATAGTTTTGAGATTTTTGACTATAATATTTCAAGAAGTGACTTTTATGTTGTCCTGTCTATTTGGGGTTTTAAAGGTCTCTTGTATTTGATACTCAATTATTAACTCATATTTAAGAAAATAAGCTGCAATGATTTCATAATGGATTTTTTTATACCTTTAGTTTTTATTTGTTTGTTTTAGGTTTTTTTTTAATAATTTATTTTTTATTTCTTCAAGTTACATCTCAATCACAATCCCCTCCCTACTCCCCCCTCCAGTCCCACCCTTCCACCCTCCTCCCCCCCAG
>CAJQZJ010014563.1:11093216-11113467 GCA_907164525.1 Lophiomys imhausi | reverse complement strand
GATGCTTTAAATCTCCTGGAAAGATAAGAACAGAGCCCTGCCCTAATTCTCTTGGTATTTTACCCCAATTGTTTTGGATTAGTTTCTCTGCATAAGGCCTTGCCACTTAAAACCCATTGCCAGCAGAAAATAATTGTTTTTTTTTTCCTTGAAGAAAAATGCTAAGTAGCTCACAGTGTGACCAAGATTATTATTATTATTTTTTAAACTTTAAAAGCTCTTTTTTCTTGCATTAGTGTTATGGTTTTTTAGAAAGATAGAGTTTGGCATTTCAAATTGCTTCCTGTCCTGTATCCATGAGATATGTTACTTGGAAAACATTCAGTCCTCTGATAAAGGCTGCGGCTTCATTTTTTTCACTTTGAAGGACTGACAGAAATATTCAAATAATGTACTGGTTTATCAGCTTCAAAGATTAATTATGGCAAAATACCGCTGGAACTTAGGCTGAAAATAGTAGGAGGGGTTTTTCTTTCCACTTTGTAGGAAGGAGTTTGCCTTCCCTGTGGGGCTGCTTGCTGAAGTTTTCTGAGAGGAATGATGACACACTTTCCTCTCTTTTTTAGACTTTCATCTTTTTAAGCCTTTTTCATGATCTCATGTCATCTGCATAACAAACTGTAGAACTCACCAGAGCAGAAGCCCATAGATGCGCAGATGAGGGGATTGAAGCCTGGGTGGTGCTGTCAATGAGGACCAGTTTTTTGTCATGTGTACCCAACCAAGCAACCTTGAGGAGAAATCAGCAGGGATGAGTCATTGTAATCTACTCAAAATTCATAGCTTAGCGTTACAAGTCCAGTAGACAATGTGAAGGACATAAATTTGATGCTACATTGAGACTTCTGATCAGTGTGTTTAGTATTCCTTATAGGAACATTTGAGAGAACTTTAAGAATGTCTTTCTTGATGTTGGGTTACTGCACTTTAAAAATACTTTATTGACATATAACTCATAAACTGGGTGTTCACGTATTGTATTTTGAACATAAGCTTATGAATTCCTCCCAGATCTACCCTGTAGGTTGTAGTCAACAGACTTTGTATCCTCATTTTGTATTATAAACTCACCAGTCCAAGGGCTAACAGTGGACTGTGGTCATTTCACTTACCTGGGGCCACACCATTAAGGAAAACCAAAGTTCCATTTTCTAGGTTTATGGGTCATATTGGAAGAGGGGGGCAGAAAGATTGTAAGAGCCAGAGGTAAGAGATGACTAAGATCAAGCAGTGTTTCAGGACACAACATGACAGTTACAGATAAGGACACACAGTGTACAAAAGACATGTGGAAGACCAAGGCATGTTGTTGTTGTTATTTTTACTTAATGTGTGTGTGTGTGTGTGTGTGTGTATTCATATTCCAGTAGATGTGATGGCCAGAAAAATGTGTTGTACAAGTGGTTGTAAGTTTTCTGATGTGGATATGGGAACCAAACTTGGTTCCTCTAGCAGAGCAGCAAGTATTCTTACCAGCTGAGCCATTCCTCTAGTCCTTGTAGCAGTAAATAATTAATAATTATATATATATGATAGAGATGCTATTCTTCAGCCTGACACTCATAAATAAACACACACAGATACATGATGGATTTTATTAAGCCTTAAGCACAGGGGCTAGGCAGATCTTAATGTTGTAAGCTAACTTTCTATCTCCCCAGATGAAACTCCATATTACTTGTATATACTCCATGTCTGCTATTTCTCTCCATCATGGTAATTCTCAGAGTCTCCTGTTCTCTGCCATGTGCCCCCAGTTAGCCCAAGGTATCTGCTTCTCTTCCTCCTTTCCTTCTCTTGTGATCCTCTCTGTCTTCCTTCCTCCCAAGCCTGTGAACCTTTGTCCTGCCACTCTCTCCTGCCTAGCCCAGGCTATAGGCTGCTTTATTCAATCAATCAGAGATGACTTAGTAGGTGAGGTTATTCGGTATCACATTTGCTCACATACATCACATAAGAATAATGAAGACAGGAGGCAAACAGTTAACATTTGCATACAAGCTTTTCAGATCATCCTAACAATTCTGTTTTTTTTTGTCTAATAAAAAGGCTATTTTTAAGGATATATAGAAAGAATAATTATGAATCAATCAAGAAAACCATATATAAAAGTCACATACACAATGTTTAGCCTATTTGTATTTGGCAATCTTGAAGAAAACAGTATTTATTCTAGCTTGGTGAATTTAAGTTTTGAACCTAAATATTTTCTACCTATACTATATTTATAGTATAAAACCAAAGATTTTATTTAGATCTAAAAATATTTTGTCAAATCCTAAACAACTTAAGATTAATTGAAAAACAATAACTATTCAGTCTTCAACCCCATCAGAGACTTAAGAAGGGATAAAATTGTTATATGAATGAGTAGGATGTGGAGGCAAGCAGCATCCAAAATAGAAAAATGACAGAGAGTTTGCTGCTTGGACAGTCCCATATACCTCTTAATACCATTGGAACATCATCTTAAACCTTCCCGATAAGCATATCTCACAGATTTAGTTGTGCAGCAGGAAATAAGAAGGACTTTCCCACCCTGTCTTTGCAGAGCTAGTTCATCGACTTCCCTGCACTTAAGTTGCCTATTTTGGACTGCATGTTGTCTGCTGAGAGGGAGGAGGGGCACTTTTGCCCAGTGGGTGCTTACCATAATTGAAGCAACTCCAAGTTGAGATCTTCTGGTGCTCGCTCTTCTTTCAGATGAATGGGAATTACCAGGAGCTGGCTATCTTAAGTTAAAGTATTCTTAAAATAGTAAAAAAAATCTTTAAATGCCATATTCTGTAATCTGAGGGTTTTGAAGGCATCTATCTAGGTATATCCATCTATCTTTCTACTTATCTCAGGAAGCTTATTTCAGTGATAAATTCGACTAATATCTGATATGACTATGAATTTGATTGACTTGCATTTCTTAATTATTCTAAACAGTGAAATAGTAGCTATTAGAAGGACTGGAAGTAAATATTGCATTTTAAAATGAGTTGTATAGGTACAATACCTTATATAAGAGTTGAAATATGCATATATGTACACCAAAATAACCTTAAATCTGTATCAATATACAAAATTCTGTACCAATGTATCAAAAATCAACCTTATTTTGAGTATAACAATAGTTCTAAGTTGAAAATCAAGTCTAATAATCTACCTTATATCTTTTTTCTCCCTCCCTCCCTCCCTCCCTCCCTCCCTCCCTCCCTTCCTTCCGTCCTTCCTTCCTTCCTTTCTTTCAAGTTATATCCACATCACAACTCCTTCCCCCCATCCCTGTCCCACCCTCCAACCCTCTTCCTCCTCTCTAGGAGAATGAGGGAGGGGAGAGGAGGAAGAGGGTGAGACAGAAGGATCATCGATGATGGCTTTGACAGATATCACAGGTTTACCTGGTTTGAATATTCTTTTTTTTTTTTTTTTTGGTTTTTTGAGACAGGGTTTCTCTGTGTAGTCCTGGCTATCCTGGACTCACTTTGTAGACCAGGCTGGCCTCTCGAACTCACAAAGATCCGCCTGCCTCTGCCTCCCAAGTGGTTTGAATATTCTTAAAAATATTTTTCTTTATTATTGAGAATTTTGTACATGTATATGATTACTCCCACCCCATTGCCCACTTCATGCTCCTTGTTACCCCCAAGAACATATCCTCTTCCAACTTCATGCCCATATCTTTTATTGATAACCCACTAAGTCCAATTAGTGCTGCCCATATGTGCACAGGTGTGGGTATCCTTTGGCTCATGGAGACCTACTAGTGGCCACATCCTCAATAAAAAGTCACCCCCCCCCCCCAGTAATTCCTTAGTAAGAGAGAAGTCTCAAAGCCTACCTCCATCATCTATTGTGGTGATGACCGAGTCTGATTCAGGCAAGTCTACAGGATTGTGGGGACCCCTCCAGGCAAGGCTGAGACCCATAATGGACTACCTAAAATCTCTTCACTTCTATCATCTTTGTGCTACAGTCCTTTAGACAAATTTCCTGTTAGATAGAGCAGGCAGTGTTTTAATACAGGCCTTCGATGAGCCTGTGGGATATTAATTATTATATTTAGCTCTCAAAGAAACTCAGTGTTAGGGCACTTGTTCTTTAGTTGTTACACAGGATGATTACACATTAATCACTTCTGATAATTGGCTCTAATGCACACACACACTGGCTGAGCGAATTCAAAGGTGGCACTTATCTTTTCAGTGTTTTTGAGTACATAGGTATAAGCAAACACAAAATTTGCACATGGGCCCGGAGAAGGTAGAAAGCATTTTTCTTTTTTTTTTTTTTACTTTATTTTTTATTTCTTCAAGTTACATCTCAATTGAAATCCCCTCCCTACCCCGCCTCCAGTCCCACCCTCCCACCCTCTTCGGCCTCAACCCACCCATCCCCTTCCTTTTTTTTTAAGTTTAAGATATATCTTTTCCCCCCAACAGCTCTCCCTTTCAGTCCAACAAATGGCTCTTACTCTTATAATAATAAATACAATACAAAACAACAGAGGTAATTAGGCCAAAATTATGAGAGTTATATGGCTTGGCATACAATCCCAATGTCCAGTCTATATGTATTTGGCACCTGACTTCAACATTCTACTGTCGACCTATCTCCATGAGTTTAAAGTTCTATATCCAACTCAACTTTCATCACAATGTAAAAAGCATCTTCTTAGAACACCCTCTTGATTCCCAAACAACTCAAAATTTAACTATGAGACTCTAGCTATCTATTCTTCAACCACCTCAGAGACCTGAGAGGGACAAATATATCTGATTATATAGGAAGTGCAGGGCTGCAGCTTCCCAAACTAAGAAATGACATACCAGTGGCTGCCTGGACAGCTCCCATTTTCTCTCCATGCGTTACAGCATCAATCTTCAGTCATTTGGCCCCATTTCTCTGACAGACATTGATTGTAGAGCAGGGGTTATGAAGGACTCGCCTACCCTGTCTTGGCAGAGCTAGGCTGTCTACTTAACCTGCTTCCAAGTTTTGTCCTTTTTGGACAGCAGTCTGTCTACAGTTGAAGCAAGGGGTTTTTCCTACCCTGTCTTGGCAGAGTTAGGCTGTCGACTTCCCCGCTACCAAGTTTTGTCCTTTTTGGACAGCAGTCTGTCTGCAGTTGGTGCAAGGGGTTTTTTCATGCCAAGAGAAAGGCTTGCCACCAATTCAACCATCTTACAGTGGAGGTTCTTCGATGCTTATCCTCTACTTGGAGTAGAATAGGGTTGCCGTCAGGCGCTGATATGTCTTGATATAAAAAAAAAATCTTGATTTAAGATAACATCTTTGAATGCCATATTCTGCAGATCTCAAGGGGTTTTTGAAGATGCCCTATCCATCTCTTGTATTTAGATAAGCAAATGTTGCTTGTCTCTTAGCAACATGATTACTGGGTAGTTTAGAGAATATCTGTGATAGACTGTCATAGTAGCCAACAAAGAGACATGTTTGCATGACTAGGAGATTGTTTTAACTATCCTAGACCGTTTTAGACGGTTGGTATCAAGAGGTCAGAGCTTCACATTTTATTTTTAAGTATCTCTAGGTATGATACCATTGGGAAGCATTACCTTTAAATTTGTATCAATATACAAAGATCTATTCAATTGTGGTTAAATATACTCTTAATTATGTATCAATATACCAAGATCAATGCCTATGTAGCCCAATATAATCTTAATATTACGTCCATATGCAAGGGTCAATACCATTGTGGCCAACTATAATCTTAATTTTGTATCAATATACAAAGATCAATACCGATGTAATCCAATACAATCTTATTTTTGCACAATAAACAATGGTCAATACCACTTTAGCCAAATAACCTACTAATTTTGTATCAATATACAAAGGTATAAGGGCATATTCAATAATCTGCCCCTTCTTCTTGGACCTTCCTGTGCTATGTCTATATCTCATTTTTCTCAAGCCCATGCACTCCTACATAGGAGAGGAAGAAGGATACAGAAAAGGAAAAGTAGGAATTCCCTGGGGCTAACCTCCAAAACCCATTAAGACAGGACCATTTATAAGCTTGTAGTCTCTTCCCCTACATAACAGAGTTTTCAGTTATCCTTCAAATAACCAAAAAGAAGGGCGGAGAAACACCCTCCCCACCCTCTGGGCATGGGACGTTGCTCTCTTAAAGTGACTTCCTGCTGATTTGGGTCATAGTAGACCTGTTTGGGGCCCCAACCCAAATGGGAAAAATGATTAAAAATGTTAGTACAATCCTTTTATGTTCAGTCCTTCTGTTCTCAGCTGTTTAGATGACCTAAGAGGTTTGTAGGCAGAAGCTGATCTTGCAGGCTTCACTGAGGTTCTGGTTCGGGCATTGTGTAGAGCTGAACGGTCCCAGCGACACTGGATTGCAGTGGTGGTTGCAGGCCCCCGATGGAGACAGCTATTGAGGAAGTCTGCCAGGCAGAATCAACTGGGTCACTCATCCTCCTTGGTGCCTGATTCTGCTCTCTGCTGAGGATTCCACTGTCCGCCGTCCCCGGGCTCCCCTAATGGACACTTCGATTCTCCTGGAACGATAAGAACAGAGCCCTGGCCCAATCCCAACCCTAGGACAATTGCCCTTTTTTTTTTTTTTCCTGGGGGGGGATGGGGGGGGGCTAGGTAGTACTTCTCCTGAAGCAAATTTGGCCTTCTGACAACATACAAAGCGTTATCTTTCAATCCGGGTTAAAGTAGAAATCATTCTGTCACCTTGGAGCTAAACCAGCTCTAGTGTATATATTTTGAGATCCCAAAGGACAATCTGCCTGCATCGAGAAGGCCTTTTGTAAGTAGCCTCCAAACCTAGGTCCCTCCAAATCCCATGTGTGTGTCTCTGAACTCTAATTATTGGGAACAGGGACCTGTGTTTCTCATCTGAAGGGATCAAAGATGTGTTCCACCACTCCTGGATCGAAGTCTTTCTCTATTTAGAGTTTACCCTGCATCAGGCTGACCCTGAACTCCGGGATCTGCCTCTTTCTGTCTCCAGTGTGCTGGGAGCTGGGACCAAGGGTGTACTCTTCTTGAATGGTGGGACCAAGAGTATGCACCCTCACCACCCCGCTCCGTATGACTCCAGAGTACATAAGACCACCAACTCTAAGGTGTCCCCCCCCCCCCGGTCTCCGCTGAAGTCAAAGGCATGGGCCAATACCAAAATTCTCTTGTATTTTACCTTAGCTCCACGTCTTCTCTACACCTGGAGGTCTGCAAATCCAGGCCGAATGGCTGTATCCTCTGTTCCATTCACAGTGTTTCAGCCCTGCCCCCTGCCTTTTTTTTTTTCTAGTTAATAAATTTATTTGTTTGTTGCTTCAGGTTACATCCTTATCATATTGTCCTCTTTTCCCGCTTCCCAGCCCCACCCTCCCATGCTCTACCCCCTGACCCTTCCGTCTTGTTCCTCTGTGGTGGAGTGTCCCTGCCTAACAGTCTCTCACCACAGATCAGGAGTCATATGAGGGCCAAGCGCCTCTTCATTCACCAGGGGCCTAAGAGGCAGTACTGCCAGTGACTGGTGTCTCATTGCTACTGGGGGAATACTAAAAAAAAAGACCAACAAACACACAAACCCACAAAAACAAAGAATATCAACAAAAAAAGAGAGGAAAAAGAGAAGGGAAAAGGAAAGAGAAAAAAAGAAAAAAAGAAGGAAAAAGAAAAAGATAAAAAAAAAAATTATGTCCTTGTTCCTTTTGATGTGTTGGTTGTAGTACAGATATCCTGTACGATATAGTTAAAATCCTACTATAAGTGAATAGATGCCATGTGCATCCTTCTGAGACTGGGTTAGCTCACTCAGGATGAGCTCCTCTAGATCCATCCATTTGGTTGCAAATTGCATGATTTCCTTGTTTCTGATAGCTGAGTAATATTCCATTGTATAGATGTACCACAATTTTTTAATCCATTCTTCAGTTGAGGGACATCTGGGTTGTTTCCAATTTCTAGCTATTACAAATAAGGCTGCAATGAACATAGATGAGGAGACTTCCCTATGTCTCTGTGAGAGGTCCTTTGGGTGTATACCCAGAAGTGGTATGGCTGGGTCTTGAGGCAAGGTTATTCCTAGATTTCTAAGATATCGCCAGACAGACCTCCATAGTGGTTGCACAAGCCTGCACTCCCACCAGCAATGGAGTAGGGTACCCCTTTCTCCACACCCTCGCCAGCATGCACTATCATTTGAGCTCTTTATTTTAGCCATTCTAACAGGTGTTAGGTGGAATCTCAGGGTAGTCTTGAGTTGCATTTCTCTGATGATTAAGGATGTTGAACATTTCTTCAAGTGTCTCTCAGCCCTTAGGGATTCCTCCTTTGTGAATTCTCTATTTAGCTCCATCTCCCATTTTTTGATTGGATTATTTGGTTTCTTGGCATTTAGTTTCTTGAGTTCTTTGTAGATTTTAGATAATAGCCCTCTATCAGATGTGGGGTTGGTGAAGATTTTCTCCCAGTCTGTTGGTTGCCGTTTTGTTCTAATGACAGTATCCTTTGCTTTACAGAAACTTTTCAGTTTCATGAGGTCCCATTTATTGATTGTTGATCTCAGGTCCTGAGCTGTTGGTGTTCTGTTCAGGAAGTTGTCACCTGTGCCAATGAGTTCGAGGGTTTCTCCTACTTTTTCTTCTAGTATCTTTAGTGTGGCTGGCCTTATGTTAAGGTCTTTGATCCACTTGGAATTAAGTTTTGTACAAGGTGATAGGTATGGGTCTAATTTCATTCTTTTGCAAGTGGACATCCAGTTGGACCAGCACCATTTGTTGAAGATGCTGTCCTTCTTCCATTGTGCGTTTTTGGCTTCTTTGTCAAAGATTAGTTGGCCATAGGTGTGTGGATCCATGTTTGGGTCTTCAATTCGATTCCATTGATCCACTGGTCTGTTTCTATACCAGTACCATGCTGTTTTTATTACTGTTGCTCTGTAGTACAGCTTGAAGTCTGGGATGGTGATACCTCCAGATGTTTTTTCATTGGACAGGATTGATTTAGCTATTCTGGGCTTTTTGTTGTTCCATATGAAGTTGAGACTAGCTTTTTCCAAGTCTATAAAGAATTGTGTTGGTATTTTGATAGGAATTGCATTAAATCTATATATTGCTTTTGGTAGGATAGCCATTTTTATTATGTTGATATTTCCTATCCATGAGCATGGGAGATCTTTCCATCTTCTAAAGGCCTCTTCCATTTCTTTCTTCAGGGGCTTGAAGTTCTTGTTATATAGGTCCTTTACATGCTTGGTTAGAGTTACCCCCAGGTATTTTATGTTGTTTTTGGCTATTGTGAAGGGGGTTGTTTCCCTTATTTCTTTCTCGGTGGTATATTTGTTTGTTGTATAAAGAAGGGCTTCTGATTTTTTTGAGTTAATTTTGTATCCAGCCACCTTGCTGAAGTTGTTTATCAGCTGTAAGAGTTCTTTGGTGGAGTTTTTGGGGTCGCTTATGTATACTAACATATCATCTGCGAATAGGGATAATTTGACTTCTTCATTTCCAATTTTTATCCCTTTGGTCTCCTTTAGTTGTCTTATTGCTCTAGCAAGGACTTCAAGTACTATATTGAAGAGATATGGTGAAAGTGGACATCCTTGTCTTGTCCCTGAGTTTAGAGGAAATGCTTCAAGCTTCTCTCCATTTAATTTGATGTTGGCTACTGGCTTGCTGTATATTGCCTTTATTATTTCTAGGTATGGTCCTTGTATGCCCGTTCTCTCCAGAACTTTTAGCATGAAGGGGTGTTGGATTTTGTCAAATGCTTTTTCTGCATCTAGCGAGATTATCATGTGGTTTTTTTCTTTCATCTTGTTTATGTGGTGAATTACATTGATAGACTTTCGTATATTGAACCATCCCTGCATTCCAGGGATGAAGCCTACTTGATCATGGTGTATGATACTTTTGATGTGTTCTTGAATTCAGTTTGCTAGTGTTTTATTAAGTATTTTTGCATCTATGTTCATGAGGGAGATTGGTCGGAAGTTCTCTTTCTTTGTTGGGTCTTTGTGTGGTTTAGGAATCAGAATGACAGTGGCCTCATAGAATGAGTTTGGCAGTGATCTTTCTGTTTCTATGTGGTGGAAGAGTTTGAAAAGTAATGGTGTTAGTTCCTCTTTGAAGGTCCGGTAGAATTCCGTGCTAAAGCCATCTGGCCCTGGGCTTTTTTTGGTTGGTAGATTATTAATGACTGTTTCTATTTCCTTAGGTGTTATTGGGCTGTTTAAGCTGTTAATCTGATTTTGATTTAGTTTTGGTAGGTGGAATTTATCGAGGAAATTGTCCATTTCGCTTAGGTTTTCAAATTTAGTGGAATATAGATTTTTAAAGTAATGTCCGAATATTTTCTGGATCTCCTCAATGTCTGTTGTTATTTCTCCCTTTTCATTTCTGATTTTGTTGATTTGTGTTCTTTCCCTTTGCCTTTTAGTTAATTTGGCTAGGGGTCTGTCTATTTTGTTGATTTTCTCAAAGAACCAACTCTTGGTTTCATTGATTCTTTGTATAGTTCTTTTTGATTCTAAGTTGTTGATTTCAGCTCTAAGTTTGATGATTTCCTGTCTTCTGCTTTTCTTGGGAGTGTTTGTTTCTTTTTTTTCCAATTCACCCAGCTTAGCTGTTAGTTCACTAATATGAGCTGTCACAATTTTCTTTTTGAAAGCACTTAGTGCTATGAACTTTCCTCGTAGCACAGCTTTCAATGTATCCCATAGGTTTGGGTATGTTGTGTCTTCATTGTCGTTGGATTTTAAGAAGTCTTTGATTTCCTTCCTTATTACTTCCCTGACCCAGTGGTCATCCAGTAAGGGGCTGTTCAGTTTCCATGTGTGTGTAGGCTTTCTGTTGATTCTTTTACTGTTGAAGACCAGCTTTATTCCGTGGTGGTCTGATAAGATACAAGGTGTTATTTCAATTTTCTTGTATCTACTGAGACTATCTTTGTGACCAATTATGTGGTCGATTTTGGAGAAGGTTCCATGGGGTGCTGAGAAAAAGGTGTATTCCTTTGTGTTTGGGTGAAACGTTCTGTAGATATCTGTTAGGTCCATTTGTTTCATGATCTCTGTTAGACTCAATATTTCTCTGTTTGTCTTCTGTCTTGATGATCTGTCCTTTGTTGTGAGTGGGGTGTTGAATTCTCCCACTACTAATGTGTTGTGATCGACGTGCACTTTAAATTTTAGAAGTGTTTCTTTTACGAAAGTAGGTGCCTTTGTATTTGGGGCATAGATGTTCAGTATTGAAATTTCCTCTTGATGAATATTCCCTTTAATGAGTATATAGTGCCCTTCTTTGTCTTTCTTCATTAACTTCAGTTGGAAGTCTGTTTTGTTTGATATTAGGATGGCTACTCCAGCTTGCTTCCTGGGTCCATTTGCTTGGAAAACCTTTTCCCAGCCCTTTACTCTGAGGCAGTGTCTATCTTTTGTAGTTAGATGTGTCTCTTGTATACAGCATAAGGAAGGGTCTTGCTTGCGGATCCACTCTGTAAACCTATGTCTTTTTATTGGGGAGTTGAGTCCATTGATGTTGATGGATATTAGTGACCTGGGGTTGTTATTTCCCATTAGTTTGGTATAGGCGGTGGTTCTGTTCCTCTTTTGGTTTAGTTGCTGATGGGTTTTCTATTCCCTTTGTTTTCTTGGGTGGAGTTTTCTTCTCTGGGTTGGGATTTTCCTTCTAGGATTTTCTGTAGGGCTGGGTTTGTGGGTAGATATTGTTTAAATTTAATTTTGTCATGGAATATCTTGTTTTCTCCATCTATGTTGATAGAGAGTTTTGCTGGGTAAAGTAGTCTGGCTGGGCATCTATGATCTCTTAGGACTTGTAGTATATCTGACCAGGCCCTTCTAGCTTTTATCGTTTCTGGGGAGAAGTCAGGTGTAATTCTGATGGGTCTGCCATTATATGTGACTTGACCTTTTTCTCTTACAGCTTTTAATATTCTTTCTTTGTTCTGTACATTTGGGGTTTCAATTATTATGTGGCAAGAGGAGTTTCTTTTCTGGTCTAATCTGTTTGGTGTTCTGTATGCCTCTTGGATTTTTATTGGCATCTCTTTTTTCAGGTTTGGGAAGTTTTCCTCTATGATTTTGTTGAAGATATTTCCTGGACCTTGGAGTCGGGAGTCCTCTCTTTCCTCTATACCTATAATTCTTAGGTTCTGTCTTTTCATTGAGTCCTTGATTTCTTGGATGTTGTGGGTGAGAGATTTTTTAGCCTTCTCATTTTCTTTGGATGTTGTACTGATTTCTTCCACTGAATCTTCCATGCCTGAGATCCTGTCTTCCATCTCTTGCATCCTATTGTTGATACTCACATCCGTAGTTCCTGTTCTCTTCCCTTGGTTCTCCACTTCCTCTTTTAACTCTGACTGTGTTTTCTTTATTGTTTCTATTTCTATTTTCATGTCTTGTATGGTTTTGTTCGTTTTGTACATTTCCTTCTCCAGCTTGCTTGTTTTTGTATGAAAATCTTTCATGGCTTTTTCCTTTTCCTGTTCAAGCTCTGTCACCTTGGCTTGGAGCTCTTTAATGGTGTTGTTCCTTGTTTTGATTTGTAGAATTGTGGTTTCTTTGAATTCCTTCATAGATTTAAGTTCTTCTTGCAGGGACTCTATCACTTTCCATACTGCAGAATTGTCCATGTTTTCATGTGTTTCTGTTGGTGTGTGGTCATCCGAATTGGATGAGCTAGGGTGGTTCTGCTTTGTTGAAGTCATAATTCCTTGATTTCTATTTTTTTTTTGACCTTTCGCCATTGGATGCATTTAGCTGTCTGTTTTCTGTGCTTGGAACCACAGTGGATGATTTGGTGCAGGGGACGAGTTACTTGGCTATCTGTCGTTGCTTACAGGGGGATTTCAAGGTCACTGTGATTTTAATGGCCAGAGGCACTGTGATCTGGTGCCGCCTATTCCCAGGTTGTGAGTAATGGACCAGGATTGTTTCACTGCTCCCAATTCAGACTTCTCTGTGTTGCACTCTGAGTTATCAGCCTGTAATGGTTCTGATGGTATGGGCCTGTTTGCCCAGGCACAGATTCTGTGGCCTTTGTTTGTCGTCCAGAGGCTGACAGGGTCTAGCTCCACACCTGATATGTCTGGATTTTCCAGGATACAGCTATGGTCCCGATTTCTGGTTTCTCTCTAGTCTTCTCGCCACAGGGCTGGACCCTGTGCCTGATTCCCTTCCTGTCTGCGCCGCCACGGGTCCCGTGGGTACCCCAAGCCCCGGATCCTCCGGCTGCCTGAGTGCACCTCTCGTCCCAGCAGCTCCGCCGTGGGTGCACGGAACCCTGGCCCCACCCACGCCTGTCTCTCTCCCCAGATGACCTGCCGTGGACTGGCGGGGATTTGGCCCTGCCAGCCGTGCTCCCTCCCCAGCTGCGCTACCGTGACCGCCTGCCTTTGTGTTCCCAGCTTCCCGCACTCTCTCGGAACCTCCCGCCCTCCGCTTCACGAGCGGCTGTGGACCACCCACTGAGCCCCCTGTTTGTTCCTTGCTAAGGCTTCCACTATCTCGCAACCTTTTCTAAGTGGGTATAAGTTCAACCTGATGTGTGGGGAGCCCAATAGGACAGCGATCTATGGCCAAGTGGATCCTGATTCTGCCTGCTGTAAGTTGGGATCGATCTTACCAGGCGCCTCACCAAATGGGAGTTCCCGAATCCCGGGTTTAGTGGCCTCCGTGTCTGTGAGAGATGGGGAGAGCCTTGCCCTGGGACTTTTAACAGTCCCTTGGGACCTGTGAGTGTTCCCGGGGTGGGGTCTAGCCCCTCCGGTTTTTGCACAGTGCCCAATAACTGTGTTTTTTATGGCTCTTTTTTCCCTGCGTTCAGAATGCGTCAGTGTAGGTCGCCGCCATATTCGCTCCCCCCTCTACCCACTTCTTAACCCTCTTTATACTAAACCCTGGCCATGATGGCTGGAACATCAGCAGCCTCACAGATCATATGGCCTTAGATGCAGTGAGCTAAGATGGTTCTTAGAAGGCAACTGCATGTACTTGCGATCACTATAGCAACACTAGCCAGCTCAAATTTGACATAATTTTATAAGAAAGAGAACAAAATGCCTCTGCCTTTTACTGTACTCTTATGCTATTATTTATAATATGAAAAATAAGAATGAGTTTAGGTAAAAAAAACAGGAGGTATCTAAACAAATAACTTCAAGGGATTTCATACACAAGTAAACAAAGACATGGGATAGACACTGAAAGGGGTAAGGTGAATTTTGATTTCCATTTAAGTTGGAAAACACTATAAGCATGCAATATAAAGAGAACCAAATCCTAGTAAGGATAAAAGTTGATTAGTACAGAACAGAGAAAACTATAGAAATACTATGTTGAATAAACCATGTTTTCAGGCCATGGTTATTCATATTTCATTTCATAATTAGCTATCTCATTCCCTAGGAGACTAAAGCTGTGAGGTTTTTTTATCAGCACCTGTTATGGGTACTTAAATTATTTAAAGAAACCATTTCCATTCCATGAATTTTTCCCAAGACTTTTATCTTGGGAAAAGAAATAACCTAATTTCTACATATTCAAAGTATCAATAATTGCATATATTAAAGACCTTAAATCCATCTTCCCTGTCATGTTTTTCATTTTCAATTGGGGAAGTAAACCAGGGGCTTCACTGCTTCTGACATGAGAAGTATGAGTATAGAATATAAGAAGAAATGACTCACAGATGAGGTTTGCCATCCCGCAAATCAAAATGTAAGGCACAGAAAGATAATAAAGCAAGGAGAGTGTGGCAGTTTGCGTGAGAATGGCCCCATAGATTTATACATCTGAATACTTGGTCCCCAGTTGATGGAAATGTTCCACAAGAACTAAGAGGTAAGGCTTATTGGAGGAGGCGTGCCACTGGGGGTGGGCTTTCAGGTTTCAAAAGCATATGCCATTCCAGTGGATTCTCTCTGCTTCCTACTTGTAGATACGGATTTAAGTTCTCAACCCCTGCTCTAGCACATTGTTCTGTCTGGCTGATACCATGCTCACAACCACGATAGTTGTGAACTTTAACATTCTGCTGTGGTGGAGGTTTCACATTTCTTTTGAACATATTTATGTTCAATTAATATGTAAAAATTATGTAAGGGCTTCTGAAATACAGACTCTTAGAAGGGGAAAACAAAATCAACCTAAAGACTTCCTTCTGTCAGGAACCTGGTAATGCAAGTGGTCCTGGTCAACAGTTGGACCTCTGGAGGAGGGCATAAGGCTGGCCAATGAAAAGACAGCTTGATGCATAATTAAGAGACAGGAATATAAAGGAGAGCCCTGGAACCTGGAGAAGGGGGAGGGGCCTTTTGCTTGGCATTGCTTCACATCAATGCTTAAAGACTCCAGACATTGCCCTGCCAAAGGGTGTGGCTGCCAAAGCCAGAGACCTGCCAGAGACTGTGGTGAAGGGGTGTCAACTGCCTGTGGCCAGCTCAATGATAAAGAGACTGAAGCCTCAAATGACAGCACTAACCCCAGTCGGTTTGTTTGTGGTGATGGTGGGCACCAACTGGCGAGCATGTTTGGGCAGAACCGAAATTGACCATAGTCCAGGTGAACTGCATGCCTGAGGCCTGCCCGTACTGGCTAGAGATACACTAAGCAGCCACATGAGTAGGCTGAGGCCAGCTGAGGAGAGCAAAGCCTACCTGGTGGATATTAAGTGGGGCCAGACAGGCATCACCAAGGCCTAGGCTGACAAAAGGTCATGGAAAGAAGCACCAACCCAAGGCAGCAAGCTTAGACAGACAGAAGAGGCTGTGACACAGGAAGAAAGGTGGTGGTCAGCACCTGGGCCATCAGCAGAATACAGCAGCATTGACACCAAGGCCAAGGCTGCACATGGCACCAGCCCTGTCAAGTGGAGGTTCATAAAACCCGGACAGACCTAAGAGGCCAAGTGGGCATGTACCAACTGCCTGCAGTAAAGCCGCACAGATGTAAAATGCCCTGCCTCAAGCAGACGTGAGCCAGAGCCCTGTGAGTAGGTCTAGATGGTGAGAGGAGGTCAATACCAAATGGAAGTGAGGCTGGCTGTCTTAGCAACACCTGAGCCAGGTGACCACTGAAGGACTGTTGATTTCAGTGTTTCTTCAGACAGACTGCTGACCAGTTGCCTTCAAAGTACCTGACCATGAGGACATCTTGATCTGGATATCCTTTCTAAAGTGTCAGGATTAGTTGCTTGGTAGGTGTTTACAGATATTAATAAATATAGTTTAAAAGTTACATTTATACTCTGCAACTATGAAGCATTTTCTTTCATACGTTGCCTTGGTTGAAGATGTTTTGTCACAGCAATAAAAAAGTAACCAAGACAGCAAGTAAACTCTCCTTTCTCAATATAGTTCAACCACAATGTTTGATAGAATTTCTATAACTCTAAACATATAAAGCCATCGATAGCAGTAATTAATGTAGAGAATGTTCTCCCTCTGGGGTGAGCAGCATGGTGTTGCCATCTGAAAACATGCTGCTTTTCTTTCATGCTCCATCATGTAAAACTCGGGATCCTTTTCAATACACATTTTTTTCCACAAGAAACAATTTGGGGAGAGAAATCAGGAATTACATTTGAGGTCAGTCACAGTGAGCTACCTGTCAATCATCCAAGTTGAGATGGCAAGCAGTGAATTAGATCTATATGTCCAGAGGGCAGAGATAACTAGGACATGTGATAAAATTTTTGGTGTCACCAGTTCTTAATATATTAAGCTATGAGATAGAAAGGATCAGCCAGGGACTTAATATAATAAACAGTAATAAGTCCAGGCTTTTAAAGTGGCCCTATAGGATGGCATTTAGAATTTAGAGAAAAGAGTAAATACTTAAACAGGGGAGACTGGAAAAGAACAGCTGCTAAGACAGAAGAAAAACAGAAGCATAGCATTCTCATAACTAAGGGAGAGTATTCCAAGAGATATGTCTTAAAAAATTAGGCAAAAAGAGAACAGAGTCATTTGATTACTTGAAATAGGAGTTACTACTGCGCCTTGCACAGACACCAAGCATAGAAGGTTGAAATGGAAAGTTCCTGGTGTGAGGTCAAGACAGAAAGAGTTTCACAGATCCACAATACCATCTGTAGTTTTTCTGCAAACAGAAAAAGAAAGAAAATGATAAAGATATGTACATTTCTGTTTGTTCTTTTGATTATAAAGAAATACATGTTGCTTGATTTATGTGCATTGTCAAAAAGAAAAAGAGAAACTGTGATGGTGTGGGAGAAGGGGAAATTAAGTTATTGAAGGAATTCTAGGGAGAAATAAAGACCCAATATATAAGAAAAACACATGGTTTTGTGACTATGATCCTACAACGTAGCCTAAGCAGTGAGATGATGTTCCAAGGGTGAGTTTACCCCACTCCTTTGGGCTCTCAGACTACTAAAACAGGGCAATAAAACAATTGGCCTCAAATAATTAAATGCTGGGGGAAGAAAGGTCTCAATCTGTAACCGAAGTTTTTAATTATTATTTAGCACTTATTTATTTATTACTATATTCACTTATAACAAATAACAATTTCTTAACTATTAATCCTATAAATTCCTAAAACCCCTTTAACCTATCCACTAAACCTATTGATAATTATTTTTTCTAACCTTTTAGAATGATACAGTCTCCGGGGCAGGTCCTCAGTCGTCAGGAAAACAGTCTTTGTTGTAGATTCTTTAACGCACTTAGCAGTCCTTTTTCTGGATCTCTCAGATGTAGATTTGTCAGGGTAAGTTGGTTATTGCAGTCTCACCTTAAATAAGGCTTGATGCTTTCTTCTCTCTGAGAGACCCTAGCCCCTTCGCATCAGCAACTCTGCCGCTCTACTTCAAAATCTTTAAAGCCAGGCACAATTTCCTTTAGGCCACTGTTCGGACAGATCAAACCCCTCTAGGCAAAAGCTGAGCCACAGGGTTTAGTCCTTGGCCTTTTGGTGTCTTGTTCAGGCTTTCTTTGCTCACCAGCTTCTTTCTGCCTCAGGGAAATCTGGCCATCAAATGATGGCCAGCACTTTTTTCAGTAGGACTCTCGGAGCTCTCTAGCATCAGGGGCTTCTTCTCCTTTTGGGCTCCATGCACTGTCCTTAAATAGGAGGAACTCTGTTTCAGCTTAATTTGGGCTCCGCCCACTTAGCAGCTAAAAACAATGTCAGGCCAGATACTTTGTTTCTTTAAGTCCATTAAGTCTTTCCTGTTTTTCCGACAACCTTGTTTTTCAGTCCATTGAGTATTTCCTGTTTTTCCTGACTTCAACCTTGTTTTTCAGTCCATTGAGTATTTCCTGTTTTTCCTGTCTTCAATCTTGTTTTTCAGTCTATTAAGTCTCCTGTGTGTTTCCTGTTTTTAGTCCACATGCTGATAATGATCTTCATGCCCCGAATTAAGAGACAGTATCAGAAACTCCTATATATTTTCTAAATCTAATTTAATTTATCTAACTCCCTATATCAATCCCTGGTATCTACCATAGGAAAGGATTTCATGGAGTTTGAACAGCTTATACCACAGTTCTACTAGCATGTCCATAAGCCCTGTCTTTTGTTTCATGTTTTCTATAAAACTGTAGCACTCCTTCAGGAAAGGCACAGAAAAGCCAGGAGTCTTTCTCTCCCTAGTACAGCCAAACTATAAAAAAACACAAAATCCATTTCCTTTACCTATTTCTAGCTCCTATTTATTTTTCAAAATACAGGGAAACTGAGTTAGGTGTTTATGGACCTAAATGCAATAACCGCATTGGATGGGAATATGAGCAGCTTCAGAACAACAATAAGAAAGGTAAAATGGAGGGTCTATAGACAACAATGCAAGTTTAACATTAGAAGGAAAAGGAAAGAACATCCATCCAAGATCAACGAGCTGAAAATGAACCACAGGTATATGATGTGATATCCTGACAGCTTAAAAGTTGTCTTTGAGAATGACTGATCATTATAATACAAGGGAAAAAGTCAATTCAGTTGTGGTTTTCAATAGGTATTCTCAGCTTTGCCTCTAAGCCCACTGTCAGTATGGATCCCCCAGAAGTATGACAAGATGAAGATAATTAGCATTGATGTTGTCTGTAAGCAAACATCAAAAAAAACACAAAATTCAAGTTTAGGACACAAGGAAAACATGTGAAAGGTGATGAAGAGTGAAAATGCAACTGGAGATAATCATAGTCAGTGAATTATGTCAGTATTAGAAGAAAGATATTATATATTTTCTCTCTCTCGTGTGTGGTCCTTAGATTTTATATTGACACATAGAATCACATGTGTGAATGAAAATAGAAGCAAGAATGACTAATCTGGGGAAACAAAGAGTGGAGGAAAGAAGGAAAATAAAAAGATGTACAACAAAGAATGGGCTTGAAGTTTATACTTGCTTTTAAATGCTGTTATGAAAGCCACTACAATGAACATATGCCATTTAAAATATTAATAATAAAAGAAGAAATATAGTTGACAGAGCTGTACAAGGGCTTAAATTTGTTATTTGGAAGGAACTCCAATTTGAAGACGAGAGACCTGCATAAAAGTGAGCGAGATCAGAACTAGGACAAGATTGTTAAACGAGAAATTGAGGTTGTCAACATTCCTTGAGATTGGAATGATGTTTATGTGTATTTGACTACTCAGTTATAATTGGATCAAATGTCAGTAACAGGGTGTTATCATCTGGACGGTCATGACCAGGCAGCCACAGATGACTATCACACAGATGAGCCCTCATGGAGTATCCTTGTGCTCTGATAACAGGATGTGAGATACCTGGGGCTTGCATGGTGGAAACAAACAGCATGGTTGTAGACCCTCTTTATGTCTCCTGGTGAAAATGCCTACAACCCTGGGTACCCATTAGGCCATAAAAATAAACACACCATGACCTTTTAAAATTTCAAAACATATTCTTTAGCTGGGAAGACTCTCAACTAACTCTAAGTTAACCCAACCACCTAGCACCATCCGGCCACGTGGCTAGCTATACCTCCCAGCCCTGTACTCACAATCATCTCCTCTCATGTCTGCTGGTGAAAAGCTGGCTTCTTTCTTCTTCTCAGAGTTCCTTTCTCCCTCCCGCCTTCCACTTCTTGCCCAGCTAATTTGCCATCAGATTTTTTTTAATAATTTATTTTTTATTTCTTCAAGTTACATCTCAATCACAATCCCCTCCCTACTCCCCCCTCCAGTCCCACCCTTCCACCCTCCTCCCCCTCAGCCCCACCATCCTCTTCCCTTCTTTTTTTTTTT
>CAJQZJ010014563.1:11059143-11083216 GCA_907164525.1 Lophiomys imhausi | reverse complement strand
TGCAGGGCAAACTCTAAATAGAGAAAGACTTCGATCCAGGAGTGGTGGAACACATCTTTGATCCCTTCAGATGAGAAACACAGGTCCCTGTTCCCAATAATTAGAGTTCAGAGACACACACATGGGATTTGGAGGTACCTAGGTTTGGAGGCTACTTACAAAAGGCCGTCTCGATGCAGGCAGATTGTCCTTTTTGGGATCTCAAAATATATACACTAGAGCTGGTTTAGCTCCAAGGTGACAGAATGATTTCTTCTTTAACCCGGATTGAAAGATAACGCTTTGTATGTTGTCAGAAGGCCAAATTTGCTTCAGGAGAAGTACTACCTAGCCCCCTCCCATCCCCCCCCAGAAAAAAAAAAGAGGGCAATTGTCCTAGGGTTGGGATTGGGGCAGGGCTCTGTTCTTATCGTTCCAGGAGAATCGAAGTGTCCATTAGGGGAGCCTGGGGACGGCGGACAGCGGAATCCTCAGCAGAGAGCAGAATCTGGCATCAAGGAGGATGAGTGACCCAGTTGATTCTGCCTGGCAGACTTCCTCAATAGCTGTCTCCATTGGGGGCCTGCAACCACCACTGCAATCCAATGTCGCTGGGACCGTTCAGCTCTACACAATGCCCCAGCCGGAACCTCAGTGAAGCCTGCAAGATCAGCTTCTGTCTACAAACCCCTTAGGTCATCTAAACAGCTGAGAACAGAAGGACTGAACATAAAAGGATTGTACTAACATTTTTAATCATTTTTCCCATTTGGGTTGGGGCCCCAAACAGGTTTACTACGACCCAAATCAGCAGGAAGTCACTTTAAGAGAGCGACGTCCCATGCCCAGAGGGTGGAGAGGGTGTTTCTCCGCCCTTCTTTTTGGTTATTTGAAGGATAACTGAAAACTCTGTTATGTAGGGGAAGAGACTACAAGCTGATAAATGGTCCTGTCTTAATGGGTTTTGGAGGTTAGCCCCAGGGAATTCCTACTTTTCCTTTTCTGTATCCTTCTTCCTCTCCTATGTAGGAGTGCATGGGCTTGAGAAAAATGAGATATAGACATAGCACAGGAAGTTCCAAGAAGAAGGGGCAGATTATTGAATATGCCCTTATACCTTTGTATATTGATACAAAATTAGTAGTTTATTTGGCTAAAGTGGTATTGACCATTGTTTATTGTGCAAAAATAAGATTGTATTGGATTACATCGGTATTGATCTTTGTATATTGATACAAAATTAAGATTATAGTTGGCCACAATGGTATTGACCCTTGCATATGGACGTAATATTAAGATTATATTGGGCTACATAGGCATTGATCTTTGTATATTGATACATAATTAAGAGTATATTTAACCACAATTGAATAGATCTTTGTATATTGATACAAATTTAAAGATAATGCTTCCCAATGGTATCATACCTAGAGATACTTAAAAATAAAATGTGAAGTTCTGACCTCTTGATACCAACCGTCTAAAATGGTCTAGGATAGTTAAGAAAAACTCCTCGTCATGCAAACATGTCTCTTTGTTAGCTACTATGACAGTCTATCACAGATATTCTCTAAACTACCCAGTAATCAAGTTGCTAAGAGACAAGCAACATTTGCTTATCTAAATACAAGAGATGGTTAGGGCATCTTCAAAAACCCCTAGAGATCTGCAGAATATGGCATTCAAAGATGTTATCTTAAATCAAGATTTTTTTTTCATATCGAGACATATCAGCGCCTGACAGCACCCCCTATTCTACTCCAAGTAGGAGTTAAGCATCGAAGAACCTCCACTGTAAGATGGTTGAATTAGTGGCAAGCCTTTCTCTTGGCATGAAAAAACCCCTTGCACCAACTGCAGACAGACTGCTGTCCAAAAAGGACAAAACTTGGTAGCAGGGAAGTCGACAGCCTAACTCTGCTAAGACAGGGTAGGTAAGTCCTTCATAATCCCTGCTCTACAACAAATGTCTGTCAGAGAAACAGGACCCAAAGGCTGAAGATTGATGCTGGAACGTATGGAGAGAAAATGGGAACTGTCCAGGCAGTTATTGGTATGTTCTTTCTTAGTTTTGGAAGCTGCAGGCTCTGCACTTCCTATATAAGCAAATATATTTATCCCTCTCAGGTCTCTGAGGTGGTTGAAGAATAGACAGATAGAATCTTATAGTTAAATTTTGAACTGTTTAGGAATCAAGAGGGTGTTATAGATCTAAGAAGATACTCTTAAAAGTGTGTTGCAAGATAGTATGAATGTTGAGTCACATATAGACCTTTAAACTCATGGAGTTGGGTAGATAGTAGAATGTTAAAGTCAGGGGCCAAATAGGTATAAACTGAACATTGGGAAGGTATACTGGACCAATTTACTCTCATAAATGTGGCATATTTATATCTATTGTTTTGTATAATACTTACTGTTATAAGAGAAGGAACCATCTGTTGGACTGAAAGGGGAAACTTCTGGAGGGAAGAGGGTGGAAGGGCGGGATAGGAAGAGGGAATAGGGAGGGGTTTGTTACTGAGATGTAACTTGAAGAAAAAAAATAAAGTATTTAATTAAAAAAAAAAAGAAGTGGGTAGATCTTACAATTCATGGATAGTTCTTACTTCTGTTTCCCCCATCTTGGTTTGTAATGGGTTGGAAGTATTAAGGATGAACATGTTTATTGATATTTGGCTGAGACATAAAAATTGTTTGTCCAGTTGATAGAAATTTTTGCCACAAAGACACAATCTCACCTCAAAGTGGACAAGATATAGTTTACTCTGGAGTTATGTAGGAGTGAACATAGCCTCAGAGTCAGATCACATGGATCTGACCCTCTTCTGTTTACTCTTCTTACACAGTCATTAGCACCTTGGTGAAAGAAAGATTAGAAATAGAAATGGGTAAACTGTACCCCAGATAAACCTAGATTTGATATCACTTTGGGGGATTCCTCCAGTTGCCCAGTGGCAACCTAAAGGGAGAGACACAGTGCATGGGAGAGGGTGTAGTCTACAATCAAGTGCTCTAACCAGGCTTTTGAGTTTGTGATAGATGAGCTATGGAGATGAATGTCATGCAGTGAAGCGCCTAGGTGACCATATGCATGTTTTATTACTCTCAGGTGCTCATTCATTAATAAAGGGAATTGAACACATTATCACTATGTAATTCAGAGCACACCTATACTTTTATTGTGCAACCAATTGAAATGTTCATTAAGCATTTTTAATGGTGTGAGAAAGTGCTTACAGTAAAGTGTTGAGAACAAAAGCAAAAATGAAAACATTATTCAAAATGGTAGCTTACCCAGGACTCTAAAACAGGAAAAAATTCCAGCAAGGACGATGTGGCAGGGCAGTCATCTCATTTCCTTACAGTGATTAAACTCGCTTTGTATTTAAAAATAGTTTTCGCATAATCTTATTAAAGCTTTTTATGTTTTGTTTTGTTCACATCTTTCAAAAGCGTAAGAACATGTCTATTAGAATAGAAGCATTCTTGTACCTCTAGTCTAAAACAGATTAACAAAGATTTATGTCCAGGGATATGGCTGGCTGACAGTTCAGACTGACTCTTGCATCCCAAACAGCAAGATATACTGGGTATAAACAATTTCAAATATTGAAATTACATAAGTACCACAATGCTACAGAGGTTCATACTGACTTTGACTCCCAGCATCCACTTAATGCAACTCTCAACAGACTATAAGCCCAGCTCAAGCTCCTCTGGACACATATGCACATAACCACACACAGGCACACACACACATTCACATAACTAAAAGTAAAATATATTGTAAAATTATTACAGTTATTCATTTGTATGTATTGGGTGGGATATATGTATATTATGGTGCACATGTGGAGATTAGAAAACAATTTGTGGGAATCAAAAATCTTCTAACACCCTGTGATTCCAGGGATCAAACTCAGGACATCAGACTTAGCAGCAAACATCCTTGACTACAAAACCATGTCACTGCCTGTTGTGTGACAAAAGTTTGTGTGGGGAGATGTTATATACACCTCTAATCACTTTAGATAGGAGTCCATGACAGAGCAAAGTACAGAAAACAAGTCCAACTTGGTGAACCAATGGGTTTTATTGTGATTACTTACAGGAATGTGAGCAAGGGGTTACTTACAGGAGCAGAAATGACTCAAAGACAGATTCATCACCAGAGTTCACAAAAGCTTGGAACCTGGACTATAATGTCCATCTGGCTGGATGCTCAAGAGGTTGGAGAGTGTCAGTTCTAAGTGCTTCAGTTGATCTAAACCTCTTCCAGGTAACTCCTCTGGTCTCAATCTTCTTTGTACTTTGGTTTCTCTGAGAGTATTTACAGCTTTTATTGCTTACTATGTCAGGGAGAGACCTAGTGAATCTGATAAGTTCCAGGTACTTCCTGAAACTACTTTCAGTAGTATACCTCCCTGCTTAAAGAGCTTCCCTACAAGCTGGTATATTTCAACCTCAGAGGAAAACTGTTACACAACATTGGTCCAAATTACAAATGTAAAGAGCTAAAAATATCAGAAACATCACAGAATTCAGAAAAATAGTGTTCCAGCTTAAAGTAACAGAACCCTTGCTTCCTTGTCCAGTTTTCCAGTATGTTTTTGTAGCCTGTTTGTAAGACAGTGATTTCTGCAATTTAGCTGTATTGAGAATATAAAAATGATTTGGTATGAAGAGTGGGTCATAGAAATCTTTTATTGTTGGTGTCTTAGAAAAAAACTCTTTGAAGATTTATATAGGTAATATTATGCATATTTTGGATGTTGTTATCAAGTTTAGGAAATTGTCTCCTAAATATCTGTCACCTATAAACTATAAAATAGCTCAATGTTTAAAGTTTTTCTTGGCAGTGAGTCATTTTAAATACTCTTTAAATTAATGACCTCCATTAACCAGTTTATTGTGAGGTTCAGGTGGCACTGGGGTGTAATTGCTTCTATACTACCTCATTTGGTATTTTGTGTCAAATTGGCAGGAAATTTACACTTTATTAATGTGCGCTAATAATTCACTAGTTTATTAGTTACATTTTCATGCTGACCAAGATTCTATTCCAACTTTAATCTTAAGTCTTTGCCTTTATTTTAATCATGTGCTGTTCTTGGCATAGTTTTGTTGTTGCTGCTTTTGCTATTATTTGCTTTTCTTGATGTTAGGGTAATTTTTGCCGATGCTGTTGCTCATTGAATGTTTATAACTTTTTTGGATATTCTATTAATTTTTCATGTAGACTTCCTTTCCCATTAACTAACAAATTTAAAGATGACAAGAGTTACATGGATCTGATTTAGGCTGCTGTAATTTATCACCAGTGTTATTGAAATGCTAAAAAATAGTGTTTTTCTAAACTTAAAATGGCACATTTTGATTTTGTGAGCAGATATTTTTTGCACTTTGTTCGTGTTTTGATTTTTCTTCTGATTCTTTGACAAAGTATGCTGATATTCTTAAAATATCACTCTCTTCCTGTTGCAAGATGGAACAGTTTTATAACAGGCAAGAAATTCCCTTATACTTGTTAGATTGTTGAAAAAAATATACATTGGCATACATATTTAAAATACTGCCCAAAGATCCGGACTTAAGTAGAGAATGTGTAACCATGGTGAAATCCAGAAATATCCAGTGATTTGGGGGAAGGATGGAGGCAGCTTTAGTCAGAGATCAGAATCCTTGACAAAAGGGTAAGTGGCTTTAGTCTGTGTGTGGTTCTAAGACACACACATCAGTCATGATTGCTTTCAGCCTGTGAAAGCAAAAACTTGGAAAAACTTGTCTCATGTCATTGAATTAACAGGGAAGTTTTTCAGTTGATGAAAAAGAACTTGTGTTTAGATATTTTTTTCTTCACTATTTGTGCTGAGGTAGAGCTTGAGTATTTCCCAGCTGATTCGTGTTGGTTCCATACACTGACACACCTACACTACCGTAATAATACTTTTTATCTGATTTAGTAGCTTGTTTACTCTTTCATTTCATTTCTCATCATTTTTAATGATTACGCACAATCCCTTTGGAATGCATTATTTTGTGTTTGCATTTGAGATGTTTATGTATGCATGTAGAAACGGGTATTGAATTTAAAAGATAGTAGGGTATTGACATTTCTGTTGTTTGAAGATTTTCTGTCGTAGTTCCCTTCTCTGTTGCTGGGATAAAAGACCATAGCTGAATGAACTTGGAGAGGAAATCATTTTTTTTTCTTAGCTTGCATTACAGCCCACCTGCATCTAAGACAGGCACTTAGGATAGGAGCTTGAAGTGAAAACCAATGGAAGAATGCTAGTTACTGCCTTGATCTCAAGCTCACAGTCAGCTATCTTTCTTACATACTCCAGGCTCACCTGTCTAGGGATGACACCATCCACAGTGGCGTGGGCCTTCCTATATCAAATAGCAATCAAGAAAATGCTCCAAAGATATGTCCACAGGCATATAAAGGAGGCAATTTTTGAATAAGGTTTCTTCTTCCCAGATGTATTAAGTAGATAACTAGATCATCCACCACAGTTTCATATTATTATTGATGATCAATAATCATAAAATCACTATATCTTCTAAACCCATTTATCTTAACTACTCAATACCTGTAATATTCACATATCACCTTGTGTTGTATATATGGTTTTTGCATGGTACTTTCTTTTTGGATTTGTGAAATTTGTTGAAAAATTTCCCCCCCCAGTTCCACAGAGATGTAACTTGAAATAATAAATAAACATAAAAAGAGAAAAATTTCTATAAGTGCTTCATACTGTCAAATGCTAATATAAAGTTTATCTTATAAAATATATGGCTATCTTCATTGCTATATAAAATGTAATGCATTTTGACTTATTTCATATGGGTTGAACTCTAATTCTAGCATTTTGCCTATAGACTACTGAGAATTTTCTGTATCATCTACATCATCTATAATAATAACAGCTTTCTTTGCTGCCTAAATTTTTCCTGTCTCAATGTTCTGGTTGTGACCACAGAATGTTGTTGAATATCATGGATGATAATGGACCACATGATCATCCTCTTGACCCTACAGTGAACACATTCAGTGTTTTCCCATTTGAAAAAATTTATAATAAAATTTTTATTTTATAATTGATTTTTATAACATTCACAATCTAGCTGGAAGGATCTAAATGGTCTAAAGATGATGGTACCACATGGGATTGGATGATGACAAAGAAGGCCTCTATGGTGATGGGAGTCTGAGAGTCAGTGGATATGGTAGAAATTAAGAGGAAAGTGGGTGATATAAGGCATAGACCAGGACAACTGAGTTCCTCTCTGTCATCCAAGGAGAAACTTGGATGCTTGGGCATTAGGTCATCTGTCTCTGCCCAGGACTTTCAGACTGTTTCTCTCTTCTCCCCAAATCAGGTTCTGAGTTTATCTTGTTATATTTTCTTTTATGTCATCATAGAACTTTCTTGAGAAATTCCTGTCTAATATTCATCACAGAGAGTGGGAAATAGATGAGCCTACACTCCCAATGTAGACAATTGAGCAAACCTCTCCATAAGCATCAGTTCTGAGGGAGTCAAGAGGATGACTCTAACCACTATGAGAAAAGAAGTATAAGACATACACGATTTATACATCTTTATATTAATTTTGTCTCAGAGTTTTACAAATACACGTTTGTTTTATTTTCTTTGTATGACTGAAGATATATATATGTTAGGCTAGGTTAAAAATCCTCTCAAATGCAGCCTACCATATACTTCTTCCCAATGTGCCCCAGGAAACCACAGTTGTTGGTATGTCCTCTCTCTTTTCAGGTAGGTTTCAATGAATTTGTGTTTGCAAATGGCATTAGGAAATGTATAGTGATGTTGATTTTGTGTATTTAACATTAATTTGATTACATGCAAGTTACATTCTTACTACAATAACATTTGGAATATCAGATTCCTCAAAAGGCGTCATTAGAGAAAACTGGTGTACCTATGGCAAAACCTTTTCCTTTGGACATGTTTGCCATAGATGATAATGAATTTGGAGATGGAATATGCTAACACAATAGAAACCCAGGACCAACAAAACTGAAAATGGCTTAACTGATAGCGGGCAGTATACACCACATAAAAGAAAAATAAGCACCTCACAAATTCTTTGTCTTTGCCAACACATCCACATACTTCAGCAATGAGGTGTACAGGGGACGGTCCAGTTGGCACCCAATGACCATTAATGTAGTTTCCTTTCTTCAAGATCAAATCTGAAAGAAGAAACTAAATTAGTTTCCGTAAAGCACAAAAGGCTCTTTTCAATTTTGACAGGATGGCTGCAAAGATGAAGGGTGAATATGGAGGCGTGTGTTTTAAGGTTCTGCCTCCAATTATCCTTTTTGCTTCATTGTTGGAAAGAAGTGCCCAAATTAGAAGGACTGGGACCATGTCCTCTTCAGAAATTCATTACATGCAGCAGCCACTTTCTGACCTTTGCCTGGGAGTGATTTTGTAATGCAGTCATGATGGACGATTTTTAATCTCTAAAGGCGGATAAAGTGGCATTGTTAGAGGAGTGATATCTGTGCTGAAAGGAACATCAGTGCCTGGAAATTGAATTCTTTGAGGGAGGGATATCGTGGCAAAAGACAGAAAGAATTGTGTCTTGATTTTCAATATATTAACTTATTCAAAGAGCTCCGTCTACTTCTGGAAAGGAATCACAGGGTGCCAGATTCCCAAACATATTAGAAATAATTCAGCTACTAAAATAAAAATGCAAGGAATCAATGGAAGGGCATACAAGCTGCATAGATCAAGGTCACACATCTAGTTAGTGGACTGGACAAGAAATACCCAGGCTTCCTGAATCAGTTCAGTAGTGTGAACTCTGCAGTGGGCTGGCTCCTTAGCTTAACAGCTCAACTACGACTGATTGATGTAGTGAATGATGAACTCGACTAGAGTAAAGCCTTTAGAGAGATTTTGGTGTATAGGAAGGGTGTTAGACTGAACTTCAACCTGAATCTGCCACTTGTGATGTAACTTCAGATAAACTAATAGACAGTACCTACTTGAGAAGCCTGCAGGACAATGGGAGAAAGTAAGAAATTCTTTTGTAGACCACAGCAGGCTCTATAGAAGTGGTAGCTCCTGTCTTTCTTCTCTGCATGAAGAGATGTCATAAGTTCAGGAGGGGAAACAGAAAAAAACACAAAGCCCAGAAATAACCCTTTTAAAGTGTCCAGTATATATTTCCATACCACAATGTGGTCTTGAGAATCCTGGTTTGCTGGTATTGTATTTGGGCTTGGACTGACCCCTAAAGGCTTATGTGTTAAGTTACTTTCTATTTGGTGATACTAGAGGGAACTATCAGAACCTTTAGAAGGTGGGGTCCTGAGTAGAGGGCAATAGGCCTTTGGGGGCTAGCCTTTAAAGGAGATACTGAGATCCTGCCCACTCCTTCATGATGTGAACAGCTTTTCTTGGCCACACTGGCCAAACCATGGTATTCAGCCTCACCCAGGACAAAAGAGATGGGGCCAAGAGCCCATAGACTGAAACTTCCGAGTTTAGGAGCCAAACCAGACATTTTGAAATGTTTATTGATGTTAGCCCAGGAGATGCTGCCAGTGATGACCCCCAAAATGGTGCAGAACTCTCTGGATTATGTAGTAGTCCAAGATTAGCTAGTCTGAGGCTTTAATGACTCCTTATTTCTTAGATGGTACATTCAGTATTCAGGAAACTCATTTTGAAATTCAGCAAAAAGTTCTCATGTTTTACTTAATGTGATATTAGCTTGCAAAGGAGGCCAACACATTTGAAGGACTACATGTTGGTATTATCAAAATGTTCTCCAATAAACCAGTTCATGTTGAATCAGTAAGAATTTTAAAGCTGTCCTCTACTATTTGAGGAGCTGTGGATAACTAACTCAGGAAATCTTACTCTGGGGAAAAATAGTCTGGTAGGATCTGAAAGAAAGCTTGAGAAAGCCAGTAGAGGCAGATGAGGGAGATAGGGAGGGCAGGCTGCTGTGTGGATACCTTAGTAGATGGACAATTGGAGAAAGCAACAAGATTTTCCAGATTCTGCAGCCTCTCTCTCACCATTGAACATAGGCATAGCCATGTTTTTGGAATGCCCAGGATGAAGGTTGGGCAGAATTGAGCTCAGCTATAGTATAAAGTTGGAAGGAGCCATTATCAGGAAGAGCTATTCTGGAAGGGTCTTGCCTCAACAGCTCTAGAACCTTCTCACAAGTGTCAATGCATTGTGAGAAATATACAGATGTTTCTGGGGCAAGAGATCCATGACCACCAGTCTTTCTGAAGAGCTTATGTCTCATCTCAGAAGAATGTTGGAAAGGACCTTTCGGCTTCTAGCCATCACTGCAGGCATTTAAATTTAATGTTTCATACCAATCCAGCTTTGGGTTCCTGATTCTTGCTTGAAGTCTAGGTATTGCCCTGGTGATTAGGTCCAGGCTCATATGAATGAGAATCCTTACAATAGAAATAAAGGCTGAGTGGAGAGACTGAGTGTTCTAGGTCCATTTCTGTCACTGTGATAAAATATGCTGACAAAAAACAACTTAGGGAAGAAAAGGTTTGTTTCAGCTCACAATTCTAGATTACAGTCCATTATTTCAGTCAAGAGCAAAGAGTAATTAATGCATGGATGCTTACTTGTGCTTAGCCCCATGTCTCTACATGTATGCATTTTAGTACAGAAAATACAGGACTCACATGGTGACTGGCTCTTGTTGGGTGACAATCAAGACAGTCTGTCACAGACCAAGTTGATCTACACAATCCCTCACCAAGATACTCTTCTCAAGTAATTCTACATTTTGTCGACAATTAAAACTAACTATTGCAGTGAGCAACCAACATTATATTGATAGCAATGAGATAGAAAGGAACACTAACTGATAAAAACCATAAGAGATGCAGAATCTGCTTCTATGTTGGGTTATGAATCTTCAAAAGCCATTGGTATGTTGATTCTACAGAAATAGTACCTGACAAGTGTTCCTAGGAAGGAAATTCTATGTCTATGACAATGCAGGAAAGGGAAGATGTGTCATTTCTGATTTGGTGGATCTCAGTCATTTGAGTAAGAAGAAACATACTCTTACATGGCTATCATAGGCCCCATTTCAGGGTTGGAAAGCCCCCAAGAACCTTCAATGGGCAGCTTGAATGTCCTCAGTTGGAGCTTTTGTGAACGGTCACAAGGTGTTAAGCTCTCAGCTCCACTCTTTGAGATCCTATGACATGATATGGCCTGAGCCTGCCCTCCTTTTCCTTTTGGATGTCACTGGTGTTTGGCACAAGTCCTAGAGCTTGCTTAGGAATCAGGGTCAAATCTGAGTAGTCTTACTTGCTCATGATTGCTGTAACTGCTTCTGCTCTCCCCTCAGCCTTGGTCCTTCAAGATAGGGAGGATCTGAGCTTCCTTCATTGTCTCTTAGATTGTTTTTTCCCCTCACTCTCACACTGCCTGGACTCTGTGTAGCATAATAATTTGTTGTCTAAGGATGCTTAGAGCCTAGATAGGACCTACTTCCCTTTTCCTTTCCAATAGGGAGAGACTGTAAAGTCTTTAAGTGCATGGCCAAATACATAGGAGAAAGCCCATTGTACACTTATTTGGAAAGCACCAATTATAGAAAGTAGAAAACCATTTTTGAAGGAGAAAATGATAATGATATTCTGCCTGTTCTAGCCTTTTCTCATTATCGTTGTCACTCTGCATTTTTATTTTCATAGATTTACTATTGTTTTTTGTTTGAATTTTGACTTTTCTGCACTTTAGTTGCCACTTTGGTTGCTTTTCTCCTACAGATTCCATTTGAACTATTGTTCTTTCTGATGTATAATTACAGTGTAAGCCAAAAGTCTAGATAACATTAAACTAGAAGTCCCCTGTTAATAGGCATTTGTACCACAAAAGGAAATGAATGCATTTGTATTATAAATGAAAGTGTGTTACCTTGTAGGAATGTGAACATGAAGGTGGGTAATGTGAAGATTCAATGACATTTTTCCAAGCCTAAGGATTGTGCTTATGAACTATATTTCCCTTGGGTTAGAGGCTAATGTTAAGTAGGCAGAGAATTGGAAGCTGATAAAGGAATTACTAATACTGCCGTTTGTTTTAAAAATTTCAATTAAAGGATTTAATATGATGGCTAAGCTATAAATCACATTTAGTAAAGCTATAAGACTGGCATTTCCCTTAATATAATACTCTTGCTTAATGCCAGGAGGCGTTAATCCTGGAGGCATTGGGTGATTCCAAACTCAAACTAAATTCCTAGTATTTATGATTCCTGATTAAATAAAAAATACTGTGCAGAGTAGGTTGCAGAGTAGAATAAAGTATTTTTTTTTCTTTTTAGAGCCTAGAATTTAATAGGATCCCACTGCACTTGAACATTTAACAAAGCTCAGAATGGAGTGAATGTTTGGACAAATCTCTACAGTTTCTCTTTCATTAGTTTGACAATTGTAAATGAAATAGATTTTACTTTGTTCTGTCTCCAAGTCAATAAAGAGGAACATCTAAGGAAAATAAACATCACAGCAGGAATATTTTATTTAGTATCATCAATTTGTAAAAGCCTTAAAAATGCCAGTTCTTCCATATGAAGTTGAGAATTGTTCTTTCAAGGTTTGTAAAGAATTGTGATGGTATTTTCATAGGAATTGCATTGAATCTGTATATTGCTTTTGGTAGGATGGCCATTTTTATTAATTGATCCTACCTATCAATGAGCATGGGAGATCTTTCCATCTTCTGATGTCCTCTTCAATTTCTTTCCTCAAGGACTTGACATTCACTTGCTTGGTTAGAGTTACCTCCAGGTATTTTACATTGTTTGTGGCTATTGTGAAGGGTGTTGTTTCCCTAATTTCTTTCTCAGCCCATTTAACAAAAAACCAAGAATAGCTAAATCAATCCTGTACAACCCCCCCCAAAAAACCCAACCAAACACAAAAAACCCCCAAAACAAACAAACAATCAATCAAAAAACATCTGGAGGTGTCACCATCCCAGATTTCAAGCTGTACTACAGAGCAACAGTAATAAAAACAGCACGACACTGGTATAAAAACAGACCAGTTGATCAATGGAATCGAATTGAAGACCCAGAAATAAAACCCACATACCTATGGTCACTTTTTTTTTTTGACAAAGAAGCCAAAACCAAACAGTGGAAAAAGGACAGCATCTTCAACAAATGGTGCTGGTCTAACTGGATGACAACAGGTAAAAGAATGCAAATTGACCCATACTTATTACCTTTCACAAAACTTAAGTCCAAATGGATCAAAGGCTTGAACATAAAGCCCGACACACTAAATCTAATAGAAGAGAAAGTGGGGAAAAGCCTCGAACTCATTGGCACAGGTGACAACTTCCTGAACAGAACACCAACATCTCAGGATCTAAGACTAACAATCAATAAATGGGACCTCATGAAACTGAAAAGCTTCTCTAAGGCAAAGGAAACTGTCATTCGAATAAAATGGCAACCTACAGACTGGGAAAAGATCTTTACTAATCCCACATCTGACAGAGGCTAATATCCATAATTTACAAAGCACTCAAGAAATTAAACACCAAAAAACCAAATAATCCAACCAAAAACGAGGAACAGAACTAAACTGAGAATTCACAAAGGAAGAATCTCTAATGGCCAAGAGACACTTGAAATGCTCAACATCTTTAATCATCAGAGAAATGCAACTCATGATGACCCTGAGATTCCATCTCACACCTGCCAGAATGGCTAAGTTCAAAAACTCAAAGGACAGCACATGCTGGTGAGGCTATGGAGAAAGAGGAACACTCCTCCATTGCTGGTGGGAGTGCAAACTTTTACAACCACTATGGAAATAAATCTGGCAATATATTAGAAAACGTGGAATTGCTCTACCTCAAGACCAAGCCATACCACTTCTGGGTATCCACCCAAACGATTCCTCACCAATCCACAAGGACACCTTCTCATCTATGTTCATAGCAGCTTTATTTGTAATAGCTAGAAACTAGAAATAACCCAGATGTCCCTCAACTGAAGAATGGATTAAAAAAAAAAAAACAACTGTGGTATATTTACACAATGGAATACTACTCAGCCATCAGAAACAACAAAACCTTGCAATTTGTGGTCAAATAGAAAAGCTCATCCTGAGTGAGCTAACCCAGACTCAGAAGGATGCACATGGCATCTATTCACTTATAATTGGATTTTAGCCATGAAGTACAGGATAATTATCTTACAAACAACACATCAAAAGGAACAGGAACATAGACCTTGTTACCTGTTAGTGGGATACTTTGCCCTAATAGAGTTGCCATATAGGCCCCCAGTGCAAGAGGAAGCTCTTAACACTCATATGACTGTTGAACTGAGGGGGGCTGATATGTAGGGGCACCCACACTGGAGGAGTAGGATAGGCATGAGAGGTGTGAGAGGTGGGAGAGGGTAGAAGGGTGGGACTGGGGGGGTGGAGAGGGGACTGAGATGGAGATGTAACTTGAAGTAATAAATCAACAACAAACAAATAAATAAATAAATAGCTAACTAACTAACTAAATAAAATAAACAAAAAATGCCAGTTCTGCTCAATTTATAGGGGTAGGGATATCAGGGAATCTCATGATATTTCCATTCAGGTTAAGAGAGCTTGTCTTATTTAACCACAGATCTTTATATGATTTTCATAATTCTTGATATTTTCCATCCACACTCTGCAAAAGGGCTAACTCTAATTCTCTCTTTCTCTCTCTGTCTCTCTCTTTTGTGTGTGTGTGTGTGTTTGTGTGTGTATGGTCAGTGTACATCCATATTGCTTCTCCAGATGCTCAAGTCATTTATGTAAAATTGGGTGATACTATTTGAGTATAACCCATCACTCATCCTCTTTAACTTCATAACCTTTCTATATTATTTCAATATCTAATAAAATGTAAACTATATGTAAGTAGTAATTGTTTGTGGGAGAACAGGATTGTACATTTTCAGAACTGATACCCTCTACCGAATTAAAAGGTATAGGACCTAGATAAGGATGGGTAGATCTATCTATTTATTTCTACCTATTTAATTTAATACATATTTACATATAACATATAATTGTATAATATAATAATGTGCCTGTTTGTTCTGGTTTCATTTAGTGTGTTTTTTATTTGAAATTTTTTTCAGTAAGACCAGTAACATGGAAGGGTAAAGACAGTGAAATAAAATGCTTCTTGCCTTTTCTCTCTTGAAGTACAGGCAATGTCCTGGTGATTGGAAGTTGGCTAACATGGATGAAAATGTACAGAGAGAAAATTAAGGCAGGACACAGAAACCAAGAAGATATCAACCACAATACTGCTTGTAAGTAAGCCAGACAGCAAACCAAGTCAGAATCCAAAAGTGTTTTACTAAGAGACCCAGAAGGTATTTCTGCAAGAATGTTACTAATGGTGTCATTCACTGAAATTGTTACTCTATAGCCTTCTCTACCATGTGTGCCATTGGTTTTAGGATCAAATTCCTTATAACTATTTTGACTCTTTCCTATGCCCCAATTCCCTGCTCTCTGTTCCAGTCACACTGACTTATTTTGTTTGGTTTGTTTGGTTTGGTTCTATTTTGTTTTGTAGTACTAGAGATCCCACCCTGTAAGCAGGTGTTAGATCTCTGAGTTACATCCTCAGTCCTGACTTCCTTTCAACTATCTATCTTTTTCCTATTCTTAGGAAATGTGTCTATACCAGTTTTATGCCTTGATTGGTGCTTAGTCCTACCCAACTGTGTCATCTAGCTGCCTTCTGGTCTTTCCTGCTTCAAGAGAAGCCTTCCTCGTCTGTGCTAGGCAAGGTCTCCTCCTGTACTCACATCACCCTTAACAACTCACTACCATTGCTGTTGGCTACTAAAATATCCACAAATATATATATATATATATATATAGCTTTTTAATATCTGCCTCCCTCTATGGATTGATATTTCTATTGGAATAAGGATTGTAATCTTACGTGTTTACAGCTATGTTGCCTTGAACACAATAAGAAAAAAGCTAATAATATCAATATACAAAAAAGCAAAAACCTGGTTTTATAAATTGATTTATATCCCTAGGAGATATACTGAAATCATATGAGCTTCTGATATGTAGATATGACCTCACATGGAAACAGATTTTTTACAGATGTCATTAAAGTCTTTATGATGGGGCCATAGTCCAACACGAGTAGTAGTCATATAAGAAAGCAAATGTGCCCTGTGAAGATAGATGCACACAGACAGGAAGCTATGTGACAAGAGAAGCAGAGATTGGAGTGATATAGCAATTAAGCTATCAATACAGATGAGTGACCATGACAAGAAGCTAGGAAGAAGTAAGAAGGAATTCCATTGCCAGTCTTTGACATATTGATTTCAGACTTGGAACTTCCAGAACTTGGAAACAGCAATTTCTTTATATTAAAAGCTACCCAGTTTAGAACACATTATTAGAGGAGTCTTAAAAAAAACCAGAGTGATGCCAAAGGTTAAAAAAGCCAGCAGCAAATAGTTCTGATGTCTACGGTAAAGGGCTGTGGAACCTGGCACTTGATTGATTAGCTACATAAAGCATGGTATAATTGAGATGAGAAGATAGACACATTTCAGGGGTTGGATTTAGCAAATCCACAGAAAAGGCATCCGTGAGAAAAACTAAAAGTTAACACACACACAAGCATGTATATGGCTATAATTGCATAGTTTTATTTTTTCCTAAATATATCCCATGGGTAAATTGTATTGTTATTACTTTATAGGTAAAGAAACTAGGAAGGAAAAATGTTAAGAAACAGCAGACCTTGACTTGAACCCAGGGAACTGTGAAGAACAGAAATCATGGACAGACAATCACAGGAAATACCATATTATGTCTAGTTATTTAGTTCCTGAGGATATTTATATGGAATTTATATGGCACAACTTATTTTACCAACTGGAACTATGCATTGGGATCTGGCATGTTTGAACCTGTTATTGAAATAGAGGTATATATTTCTATTCTAAGTTTGTTTTTTGCAACACTGTCAATCAGTCTACATATTTCATAAGCCCCTAGGCAGTATGGTATGATGTTGTCATCATATCTGAAACTTTAGACTTATCATTGTCTCATTAAAACCCAGAATTCCTGATGATAGTTCAGAGCTGACTCCTTCCTCTCTTATTGGCCTTTTCTTCAGCTCTCAAAGTAGGTCAACCAGTAAGATAGGCTGAGAGAAATAGAATGATGAGAACCCAAGAGCTGGAAGGAATTTCACTGGGAAAAGAGATCATTAAATTATCCTGCAGAGGTAGCTGCACCTCTGGAGTATGAAATCTATTATAAAAATTCCCATGAGAAGGAGATTCCATTTTGTCTCTGTGGGAAGAAAGAGAGAGGGGGAGATAGTTGGTCAGAAACTCCCAGCTTCAAACTTAAGTCTGACACCTTGGAACAATTACTCCCAAAGAAGCTGGGCTAAAACTGGAGTTACAGACTGTTGTGAACTGCCATGTGGGTACTGGGAATTAAACCTGGGTCCTCTGGAGGAACAACAGGTTCTGTTAACCACTGAACCATCTCTCCAGTTTCCTGTAGAAAAAATTAATTAAATTACATTGGGTGCCATTTTTAGAAATAATTAATTAAATTGTTTAATAGTATTTTTATTATTGTTAATTGGTTCAAGGCCATTAATACTTAACCAGACATTATAAATGAGCACACAGAGACCACATGGATTTAACAAGCCTTTGCCTGAACTGAGCAATCTTGGCCCATCTAAGCTAGCTCTTAATTCTATTACCCAAATATGACCCCATATATACATACATCCCCCTGGACTGCCATTCTGCACACTAGGCTGATGGTCCTGTCCATGCAGAATGAGGTTCTTTTTTCTAACCCGTGGTGTGTGTCCTCCTTCCTGCTGCTCCTGGCTAGAATGCATTAATCCTCTGTCTAAAGTGCAGGCTTCCTGTTCTAATCTCAGGAAGTCCCACCTTTCTCTGTCTTTTCCCAATCTCAGGCCTCAGCATTTTATTTAACCAATCAGAGTCAATGTAAGTAACAGACAGCAAGCAGGACCAATTAATTAACATTAGAATGCTTAACACTACCCCCATCAATTCCCTCCTTTTTTCTAATAAAAAGGCTAATTTTTTTAACTCATATAGTAAAAACAATAAGAACAAATATGAAACAATCAAGAAAACCATATATAAAAGGTACACACATAATGTTTAGCCTATTTGTATCAGGCAATATTGAAGAAGGAAAAAACCATCTATCTATCTTGGTGTGTCTAAAGTTCTGAACTTAAATAATTTCTTTCATATCCTATATTTATAAACCTAAAGATTTTATTTAGACTTGAAAATATCCTTTTAAATCCTAAACAACTCAAGTTCAATTGAAATTTTATAACTATTATGCCTTCAACCCCATCAAAGACATAAGAAGGGATAAAGTTATCATTTGAGTGAGTAGGAAGCATAGGAGAGCAGCTTCTAAAAAGAAATATGACAGTTTGTTGCCTAGACAGTCCAGTCCCAAATATCTCTCAATATCATTGGAGCATCATCTTCAGCCTTCTGGCCAAGCATTTTTCACAGACTAAATTGTGCAGCAGGAAATAAGAAGGATTTTTCCATTCTGTCTCTGCAGAATCAGGACACCAACTTACCTGCATTTAAGCTATGGTCCATCTTTGGACTGTATATAGTCTGTTGAGAGACCAGGTGTGGAGTTTTTGCCCAGTAGGAATTATCTCCTGATGGGAGGTTTCTTTTTGATGCTCATTGTTTTCTTCCAAGTCAAATAGGAACTGTCAGGAGATGACTGTCTTAGGTCAAACAATTCTTAAAATAATAAAAACATCTTTAAATGCCATTTTCTGTATGCCTCTGAGGATTTTGAAGACATCTATCAATTTATTTATAAATCTATCTATCATCTATCTTCTATATATCTATGAGCAAACTGTATATTTTTAACCATTTACTATCTGTTTAACCTATTAAGACTGTTTTGTGATAAATTAAGACTAGTATTTGACATGACCAGAAGCTCAATTGGCCAGTCAACTTGTACTATCCAGACTCCTAAATAGATTGCAATAGCAAGCCATAAAAGGATCAGAAGTAAACCTGTATGTACTTTTAAATGATTTGTATAGGCACAATACCTTATATAAGTTGAAATATACATAATATGTGTCTAAATATAAAATTCTATGCCAATGAATCAAAATTTAACCTTATTTTTGTAAGTATACAAAATTCTATACCAATGTATTGAAAGATAACCTTATTTGAGAATAACAATAGTTTTGAGTTCCAGAGCAGATTCAATAATGTATTCTTATATCTTATCATTTCTATATTATATACATATATTCCCCCCTCTTTTTCTTTTCAAGTCTTTTCCCCGTATATAAGAGAGAAAGAAGGATAGAGAAAAGAAAAAGAGATCTCGAAGTCTAACTTTCTTTTTTTTTTTTTTTTTTTGGTTTTTCGAGACAGGGTTTCTCTGTTTAACAGCTCTGGCTGTCCTGGAATCGCTTTGTAGACCAGGCTGGCCTTGAACTCGCAAAGATCCGCCTGCCTCTGCCTCCCAAGTGCTGGGATTAAAGGCGTGCGCCACCACCGCCCGGCTTGAAGTCTAACTTTCTATACCTTGCTTAACAAAACCATATGATAATTTGTAAACATTACCCCCAACAACATTTATAACACATCAAATGACCAAAGAATCATCCACCTCACTTTTTGGGAATGGGGTGTCACTCCTTTAAAACTGCTTCCTGCTGAATTGGGATGCAGAAACCTGTCTAGAGGCCCAACTAAAATGGAAAACAAATGGTCAATCAATTTAATAGTAACATTTGTTGTCCAGTCTCTATATGCTCACCAATTTGAATGTCCTGAACAGTGTGTAGTCTGAAGCTGGACTTTGGTTAGGAAAATTCAGTGCTTTATTAAATTCCTGTCTGGAACAGTCTTTGAGGCTGGGCCATCTCAGCAAGCTGTTTGAAGTTATTCTGGATGCAGATTTTTGAGGAAACATATATTGAGGCAGTCTATGAGGCTGGATCATTTGGGTTACTTGTCTTGTCTTCTTTGGACTCTGGTCCAGTTGTTCTGAAAATATATAATTTCTCACAAGTAACATATAGTTCTGCACTTACCAAAATGCCTTAGATGTGCAGGATGCACAAATAAAATAAGGATTACTTTCTGTTCTTTGAACAGAAGAAAGACATTTGTAAGTCTCCATTTATGCCATATGAAAGGATGGTGTATAATAGTATTACATATATATGCTATATATAATCTATTTTAAATTGAAAATATAGCATAAGACTGTATGGAGTTTAAGTATTCTCCTCTACAGTTGACATACATTTATTAATTGATTAAAACAGGTTTATTCTGTGTTGTTTTGGATTTTTGTAAATTAGGTTGGCCTCAAACTCAAAAGGAACCTATCTGTCTCTGTCTTTTTTTTCCATGTTTTGGGATAGAAGGTATGCATATATATTCTTTTTTTCCTTTCTTTGGAGATTTAATTTCTATGTGGATATATCTATCCATATTGAGGGTTTCTCTTTGTAGCTTGGGCTGTCTTGATTTGCTCTGTAGAGCCCTGCAGATTAGATTGGCCTCGAACACACAAGTGAAACTGAAAATTAATTAGTTATTGTAGTTATTAGTAAATAGAAACTGTAAGATTAAGCTGGTGGAGTAGCCAGCAGCTTGGCAGAAGAGGAGGTGGCCTGGCCCACATGCCTTAACCAGTTGCTTAACTTATCCTGGAGAAAGAGCCCCAGGACCAAGGGTGGCTTACACCACCTGTAACCTAAACTCTGTTAATTAATATAAGTTGTTATATTAGGCCAGTAGAATTACAAGCAGCTTGGTGGGAGCTTAGCCTGGACTTGAGGAGCATCTGGAAGTCTGGAAGTCCAATGGCCTGGGACTGCTGGGACTGAGGGCCTATAAGCTGCCACAGTCTTTTCCCCAATAATTGAATACACCAAGACCTTTTAATGTTTTAACGCTTAGCTCTTAGCTGGCCACACTCTCAATTAGCTACTCTAAGTTAACCTGGATCACCTAATCCCAAACCGCCATGTGCCTGCGATTACCTTCCAGCATTTTCCAGATGTCTGTCTCCTTTTGCAACTCCTGGCAGAAAGAATCTCTGTGTGTGCCCAGGTGTAGAGAAAAAAAAAGGCTGATTAAACCAGTATTTATATTATCTTTAATTGATTCAGAGGTGTTAATCCTTAACCCGCCACTATAAATGAATACACACAGACACCAGGTGGATTTTAACAAGCCTAGGCCTGGGTTTGCAATCCTAGCCCATCTAAGCTAGCGCATAATTCTATCACCCAAATATGACCCCATATATACATATGTCCCTTTGGACTATTATTCTCCACACTAAGCTGATGTTCCAGGTCACAAGGAAGGATCTTCTTTAATCTACCCCATGGCGTGTCTTCCTTGTTTACTCCTGGCTTCTTTTTCAGCCTTCTTGTTCCCAAGATGCTCTCTATCTCAGAAAACCCCCTATTCCTGCCTACCTCTGTCTTTGCCCAATCTCCGGGCTTCAGCATTTATTTAACCAATCAGAAGCAAAGTAAGTAGCATACAGCAAATAGGACCAATGAACATTTAGAATGCTAAACACCACCCCATCACCCAGGGTTCCTGTTCTAATCTCGGGAAGTCCCGCCTTCTTATACTCTTTCTGCCCAGCTAATTGGCCATAAGTGATTTTTATTAACCAAACAGGAGAATGCCTCAGAAGAGGAGGTAACCAGATCTCAGCATTAAATTCATGCTATCAGAAGCAATGATACTAGACCTTCCCTCAACACACAAGGAAAATGTTTTGTCCTTGTCTCCTAAGTTTTGAGATCAAGGTATGAATTTAAATAATTGAATTATCCTTATTAATAACATTAATTAAAACATTTTGTATTAGTTTGAGTTCCAATACTCCCATGGAAGCTCCATTCTTAAGGAAATTGTGTGGAATAGCATGATATGCTAATTTATGTTAGCTTTTCTTAACTGTTGGCTGTGGGAGGCATGTTTGCAGTTCTTCCCTCAGCCTAATTCTGGGTCCTTACATTGATTAAAAGAATATATCTATTTATCTCTCTCTCCTATCCCCGCCCCCCAGACAGGATTTCTCTGTGTATCCTTGTCCTGGACTCTTTTTGTAGACCAGGCTAGCTTTAAACTAACAGAGATCAGCCTGCCTCTGTCTCCAAAGTGCTGGGATTAAAGGCGTGCACCATCATACCCAGCGATTAACATATCTTCTTCAGGGCAAAATGTCTCTTGAAACCAGTTCTCCAGTGGGAGCCCCAAACCTGAGAAGACTGGCTTGTGACCCCTTTCTCTTTATTTAAATTTAAGATTATGTGTATTTATCCATTAGATCAGTAAGGACATTATTAAATTTAACATCAAGGAAAAAATGTGTCATTTTTGAATTCTAGACTGTCTATAGTAAGCAGCCTTATCTTATCAGCAGTGTTCCCACCCTACCTTCATTGTTTAAGCCAGGCTGGTCTAGATTTCAGAGATCTGCCTGTTTCTTCCTCTAGTGTTATGGGATTAAGGGATTAAGGGTGTGTACCAGTACCACCCTGCTCAAATATTTCACTTAAATCCCAGATAATAGTAACTCTGTAACCCAGCAAGCAACTTTGAACTGCAGTGACAATTTGAAATCTGCCCAAAATCTTCAAAATCTCTTATATTTTAGCCATGTCAAACCAGAAAAATATCCTTTCTACCTCCCGATATAGGAAAATCAAAGACATCTAAACAAATATCAAGCAAAGAAACAACATTCCAAAAGCCTTGGCATGTCTAACCATGCCATCCCATGATGCAATTAAAGCTTTGTTCATTATTCCTTAGAATCTAGTTTTGGCTGCATTTCAGTGGAGGGCCGATACCAGAAACTCCTGACAGGCACCTAGAACTCAGGAAGCTGTGAGCTCCAGCTGCCATCAGTTTTGCCTTATTTATCAGGAAAGGCCTCCTTCCTTCCCCTATTATCATTGTTAGCAATTTAGCATTCCATCTGTAAATTCTTTCCTTTAAGACTATCCTAGTCTGACCTTTCTTAAAAAAGATACACAGAACCACAATTGTCAGGGTAAAAAATCATTTGCACACTAAGAGGAACAAACTCAATTGGAATCCAAATGTATTGAGGCATTATGAATTCCTCCATTTTTAATCTAGGTGATTAATTCTTCTCTCAAGCTCTGTTTAGAAGGCTGCTGGTATTTTAGTACATAAGGAGAGCTAAGCTTTCCACCTTTGCTGCAAGGCAGTTTTTATGTTAAGGAAGCTTCACCTTTGAAATGCATTTGGGTTTGGCTCCCCATTCTTTGGCTAGGAAACACCTTTTACTCAGGCCTTCTCACACTGTAAGCATGGATTCTAATTGCCATAGTTGGGTGCCATATGTAGAAAAAAATTAATTAAATTATGTTGGGCACCATATGTAGAAAAAATAATTAAATGATTTAACCAGTATTTATATTATCTTTAATTGGTTTGTCAGCTGTTAATCTTCAAGCAGCCATTATAAATGAGTACACACAGACACCATGTGGATTTTAACAAGTCTTGGCCTGAATTGAGCAATCTTGTCCCACCTAAGCTAGCTCTTAATTTTATTACCCAAATATGACCCCATATATACATACATCCCCTTGGACTGCCATTCTCCATACTAGGCCAATGGTTCTTGCCATGTGGAATGAGGTTCTTTTTTCTAACCCATGGTGTGTGTCCTCCTTCTTCCTGCTCCTGGTTGGAATGAATTAATCCTCTGTCTAAAGCACAGGCTTCCTGTTCTAATCTCAGGAAGTCCCACCTTTCTCTGTGTTTGCCCAATCTCAGGCCTCAGAATTTTATTTAACGAATCAGAGTCAATGTATGTAACAGAGAGCAAGCAGGACCAATTTATCTTTTATCAATTTAACATCTATCTATCTATCTATCTATCTATCTATCTATCTATCTATCTATC
>CAJQZJ010014563.1:11044485-11058895 GCA_907164525.1 Lophiomys imhausi | reverse complement strand
ATCTATCTATCTATCTATCTATCTATCTATCTATCTATCTATCTATCATCTCTATCATCAATCATCTATCTGCTCATTCTAGCAGAGGCTCAAACAGTATATTGCCTCTATCTTTATGCTGGATACCCCAAATGAGTACATATTGAGAGTCTTGCTCTTTAGAGGGACTTTATATGTTATTTATTCTGTATTGATTTATGAGACCTCTAGGTACATTTGGAAATTTGGTAAATATCAGTACTTTTTATAGTTATTTTCCTTCTCTAATATTCCTCTCTCATATTTTTTTACTTTTAAATTTCTTAAGGTCATCTTATATACTAATAGTAATATTCCAAAACATAAATATAGTCATTTCAAAATATTATGAAGCTTCCCTTTAAAAATGGTGTTTTCAAATTAGAAATCCACTAAGCCCAAGCATTGAACACTCTGTCCAGCATTTTATAAAACCATCAGTTCATGAGGGAATACATCAATAAGTAAGGGAAGACATAATAATAAATATTAATTTGAGTTGATATATCAAGATCACATTTTGGACCACCAGATACTATATTGTCAGAGTGTCTTAATTAATCTATAGGAAAGAAAGATGAGGTTACTATGCTATGTAGGTTTTGTCAACTTTGTCATATAGGAAGAGAAACCCTGAAGTGAGGAATTCCCTCTATCAGATTGGCCTGGAAGCAAGTCTGTGTGGGGATTTGTGTGTGTGTGTGTGTGTGTGTGTGTGTGTGTGTGTGTGTGTGTGTGACTCAGCCCACTGTGGGTAATTACCTTTAGTCAAATGGTCCTGAATTGTATAAGAAATCAAACTGAACAAGCCATCAAATCAAACTTTGTAAGTATTTTTCTTTCATGGTCTCTCCTTCAGTTCCTACCTCCAGATTCCTGCTTGAGTTCTTGTCTTGTCTTCAATGATGTACTGTGATCTTAACACTTAAGACAGATAAACCTTTCCTCCCCAAATTGCTTTTGGCCATGGTCTTTATCACAGCAATAGATAGCAAACTAGATCACTTACTTTCAATTAAGTTGCAGATAAAAAATTCAAATAGTTTTGATCCAAGTACCCAAAAGCTGGTGCTGCTGATTGATTGGTAGGGATGTGGTAGCCTGTGAAGGACTGAACAACTCTGATTTGAGAATGTGCATAATATAGGATCAGAGCATCAGAGTATGGGCGAATGTTTTTCCTAAAGTCTGTGACAATCTGCTTTCCTGTCCTTTGCCATCACTAGAATATCCATCTGTTCATGATAAATTTCTTAATCACCTCTGGTGGTGTGATTTTGACTCCATGAGTATTTTGTTCCTGCTACCCATGGGGAATGCATACTGTTAAAGCATCTGCTAACCCTTCCTCCTTGTAAACTCTCAGGCAGGGAATTCACTAGAGAGCTTTTAGTGAAGTATACCTTGTCTGGCAGCAAGGAAAGTTGACCATCTGTCCGTGGTTATGGAGAATCCTTTACTGACCTCTTGTGTTTAGTTTTCTGAGCTGAATGATTCCATCCTTATCCATTATATTTGTCTTGTGACTTTTATCTTCACCTTTCAGAGATGGTAAAGAAATTGGAATTTTTCAGAAAAGACAAAGGCTATATTTTTCAACAATGCAAAAAAAAAGAAAGAAAGAAAGAAAGAAAGAAAGAAAGAAAAACCTATTCCAGTGTACTACGACTTCTCTTCTTTTGTATTTTGAGATAGGTTCTCACTAAGACTGGCCTTGCTCTATAGCTGAGAATGAGATGAAATCCATGATCCTGAATTCAACTCCCAAGTGCTACTTGATATTACAGATGTGTGCCACCATGCCCTATTGACTTTGGTTTTTCAAAGAACACTACCTTAGTTTGCTTTTTTTTTTTTTTTTTTTGCTGTAATAAAACACTGTGACTAAATGTAACTAGGCAAGGAAAGCGTTTATTACATCTTACAGGTTAGGGTCCACTATTGACAAAAGCTAACGCAGGAGCTCAAGTAGGAACTTGGAGCAGCAACTGAAGCAGAGACAATGGAGGAGTGCTGCTTACTTGCTCAATTCCCCTGGTTTGCTCAACTTGCTTTCTTTCCTCTTTTTCAACATTTATTTTCTTCAGGTTACATTGCATTCACAGCCCCCTTTCTCCTCTCTTCCTGGTCCCACCCTCCTACCCTATTCCTCCTCTCCCTCTTATCCTCTTTTTTTTTTTTTAAATTTAAGGTGTATGTTTGTTCCCCCAACAGCTCCCCCTTTTAGTCCAATAAAGGCCTCTTTTTTTATAACAATAAATACAATACGAAACAATAAGAACAATTAGACAACAATTATGAAAATTATAAGGAATAACATGCATTCTCAATGTCTAGTCCATACATATTTGTCATCTAATAATAATATTCTGTTATCTATCTCTCTCGATGAGTTTAAAATTCTATACCTACCTCAGTTTCCATCCTAACTTGCATTACCAACTTAAAAACATCATCTTAGAGCTAGAACACTCTTTTGATTCCTAAACAACTTGAAAATTAACTGTGAGACTATAATTATTTCATCTTCAACCATATCAGAGACCTGAGAAGGATAAATATATCTGAATAAACAGAAAGTGCAGAGCAAGCAGTTTCCAGAACTAAGAAATGACAGACAACTGACTGTCTGGACAGTCCTCAATTTTTCTCTATAACATTGCAGCATTTATCTTCAGCCTTTTGGCCCAGTATCTCTGACAGACATTAACTATAAAGCAGAAAATATGAGGGACTTGCCCACCTGTCTTGGTATAGCTAGGCTGTTGACATACCTGCTTCGAAGTTTTGTCCATTTTGGACAGCATTCTGTCTACAGTTGAATCAAGGACTTAACTCTTTTTAAGGCATTGGACCTATACAATTCTTTTTTTTTTTTTAATGTTTATTACTTCAAGTTACATCTCCATCACAGTCCCCTCCCTCCACTACTCCCAGTCCCACCCTTCTACTCATTCTCCCTTCTCCCAGAACTCATAATTCTTTTTTTGGAATAATTAGGCCACAATTATGAAAATTATAAGGTATAACATACATTTCCAATATCAAGTCCATACATATTTGGCAACTAATATTAATATTAATATTCTGTTATCTGTCTATCTCCATGAGTTTAAAGTTCTATACCTAACTCAGTTTCCATCCTAAATTGCATTACCAACTTAAAGATATCTTCTTAGACATAGAACATCCTTTAAATTCCTAAAAACTTAAAAATTAACTGTGAGGCTATAACTATATAGTCTTCAACCACATCAGAGACCTGAGAAGGATAAATATATCTTTTTAATCAGGAAGTGCAGAGCCAGTGGCTTCCAAAACTAAGAAATGACAGACAACTGGCTGCCTAGACAGACCTATGTAATTCTTTAAAATGCAATGTGAGGTTTTGGCCTTTTGATAGCAACTATCACAAACTGTTTAGGATATTAAGAAATGCAAAATAATAGTCATTCAAATTTGTTATTTTGTTACGTACTCATTTAGTGTATCACAGTTCTTTTCTAAGTTAATCAGAAATCAAGTTGCTAATAGACAAGCATCATTTGTTTATTCAAATATATGGAGATAGATAGGTGGTCTTCAAAAACCTCAAGAGATCTGTAGAATATGGCATTTAAAGATGTTTTCTTAACTTAAACTTTTTTTTTTGATATTGAGACATGTCAGTTCCTGTCAACTTGCTTTCTTATTCAACCCGGAACCACCTGTCCATGGGGGCAATGCACACACTTTAGATGGGCTTTCCCAAATCAATCATTAATCAAGAAAATGTTCCACAGACATGTTCAGAAGCCAATTTGATGGAGGCAACTCCTCAGTTGAGGTTTCCTCTTCCTAGGTGACTAGTTTCTTTCAAGTTGACAAAAGCTAACAAGCACAGTTTCAATGTTTGTGTTTATTCTTATTGTAATTCTTTGGATTTAAATACTATAATAGGCCAAACTCATTGTCCGTATCTATAAAAATGTAAAGATGAAATTTCTCCCTGGTCACTCCCTCTGCCCTCTTGGAAGCCCTACATTTTTGGATGAAGAGAAAAGTGTAATGGTATGTTTAACCCCCCCGACCACCCCCGGTGTGTGTGTGTCTGATAGCTGGCTTTCAGTTTTAAGAATAAAAGTTAAATTAACGTGGCCTATTATCTGTTTGTGTCCCTGATCTCTGCATCCATTCCCTCTCTTTAGAAAAACCTCCAATATCATCCTTGCTGAACATTGTGCACATTCCTGAATGAGTCTGTCCCTTTAGATACATAAAAGGGCAATCAAAAGATGGCTAATGTACAAATTCTTAGATTTTCTGTTGTGCTTAAATGAGAATGTTTTATGAACAATAAAAATCAGGACAATCAGCACATGTGCAAATGAGGCTCTGGTGGCTATCTGCTGACGGCCTCCAGCATTCCAATGCAGTCATATTTTCATTATTCATAGGCTAATACAGAGTCTTATCCTATTTTCTCTCCCCAGTCTAGCATCTGTTGCTCTCCTCTTCATTTTCAATTCTATAAATTTCCCTTCCATATTATTTTAAGATTTAAGTGTCCAGATGGGTGCTGAATTTTTTTTCTCACACCTGGTTTCCAAGCAAATACTGAGTGTTTGATTTTTCACTCAGCACTAGCCATTTCCTCCTCCTGGCCTCCTTTTTGTAAAGCATAGTTTTTCCCTTTTTTGATTTTAATGGTCTCATTACGGGCATTAGAAATGGAGACTCCTGAACATCATTTATTTACTCAAGCACCATTCAGGTTTCAATGGAGAATGAACTAACAGAAGGAGAAAAACAGCTCCAATTTGTATTCAACATCAACCACGCTGTCATACTGCCCTTTCAAGGATGGCTTTGTAATTAATATGGCCAACAAAGAAGCTAGCAGTACACTGCCTACTCATGCAAGTCACCTTGATACTTTTGTACTTTTAATAAGACACAAATGTGACTAATAGTATCAGTTTTATATTGCACCAATGAAACATGATTTCAGAATGCAACACAAATATTTAATTAGTAGTAGCCTTTAAGATGCCTCCAGACCTATTTCCAAAGAGAATTGGATGTTTTGGAAAGGGATCCAGAAGTCAGAGATCCAAAATCACTCAATTCCTCAGGAGGGTCAAGGCATTCTCAGGCCTGAGAACTTGGTTGAGACTTAAAGTTCTTCAGTGCTGTCTGTTTTAGAACACTATTTTAGATCATCACACCACTCCATACAGTCAGGAGCAAGGAAACCAACAAGCACTGTCAGTGTTGGATCTTTACTCTAGGTTAAGGTACTTGTCACCCTTGACATTGTCTATGGTAAAAAAGATCATAAAGCCTGAGCAAGGCAGCACACCATGTCAAGAGGCAAAGGGTTATCTCCCGGCTCCCAAGTTCCTTAGCTCAAAGTACCATATAATTTCTAGTTAATTTGCTTTTCTTTTTTTTTCTTCCTCCCTTATCCACATGCCCTAGTCTAATCTTTTAGTTGTGTCTTCCTTTCCCTATGCCCATTTTCCTTTATGTTTTGTGGGTCTGAGGTATAAAGAGGTAAAATGATCACAACCCATTTTGATCCACTTTATCTTTATCTTCTTAATCACTCATCTTTCTGTTTTGTTCACTGCTTTTCTTTTTCTTTGGCAGTGCTTGGTATCGCACAACCAGACTGAGATAAACCTCCAGCCCTATATTCACAGACCTACTACTGAACAGTTAACACCTGTTGTGTGTTAAGTGTGTATAAAAGTACAAAAAAGTTCCATTTGGCACAGATGCTGTTCTTACTGTTGTTGGTGTGTGCATTCATACATACGTGTGTATGTGTGTGTGAATGTATTTCCCTTTCTTATATTGTGAGCAGCCTTACGAGAGGTCCACATGGAACAGAAATCAAAGTCTTCAACCATGTTCAGGGAGGAATGATGGCCTACCAGCCAAGTGCATGAGTGGGCTTAGAAATAGATTGCTCAGGCTGTTTTATGTAGAGATGTCTACAACCTGACAAACAGCTTGTCTGCAACCTTGAGAGGAGGCAGAATTCCCTAGATAAATTTCTACCAGTTACAGGCTTTCACAAAACAATACTTTATATTTTTTTTATTTATATGTATATGTATCTTTGTGAATATATGCTATATATGTCCATATTCCATGGAAACCAGAAAAGAGCACTGGATCCTACAAAGCTAGATTTACAGATAGTTGTGAGGCATTCAATATAGGTATGCAGAATGGAAGCCTGGTCCTCTGTAAAGTTATGATGGGCTCTTAAATGCAGATAAAGAGGGAGCACACAAGGAAGGAAGTATAAAGAAAGAGGGGGATATGTGGAGAGGGAGATACAGAGGGCATGATTCAATATAAATTGAAGTCACTATCTTTTATAAAATAATCTTGAAGTAATATATTGTCTCTTCTATCATATATTGCTTCTTATACAGATGAACCATAACAGAGTTTCTGAACACCAGGGAACACAATTACTACAAGAATTCTGCTTTCTCCATAGTCTTAGTGAACATTTGGTGGTTTTCCGTTTTTCCACTGATTGTCTTGCTATCAGTTCCAGAACTTAGGAAACTTACATGCATAATTTCTGTCACACATATTTTCACTCACTTGTCTTCTTTGCACTTGTTGCTTTTCAGTATATCAATATTTATTTGTGACCTTTTCACGTGTCCTTTTATCTGGACACACATAAGAAAGTGAATGGATAAGTAGGATTCCTGGAGTACTATTGCTCAAAGGAATTTTTTCTGGTTAAAGAGAAGACAAGGAATTTGGTCAAATCTCCTTGCAGATGTGTTAATGAACAATCTCCTGACAATCAGCAAATAATATTTAGTTGGTGGGAGAATTATCAGAGGTCTAGCTGTCTAGGACTATTCATGATAAGAAAGTCTAAGATCTATGAATTGTGGGGGCATAGCTCTCTGACAAGTGCCACATAAGCTTTGAAACTTTTTGAACCTATGAAATAAATCTTTCTTATCAGCTGGACAAGAAGATAATCAAAATTTTTTACTGTTTATTTATTACTTCAATTTACATCTCCTTCACAGTCTCCTCCCTCCACCCCTCCCCGGCCCCCTCTTTCACCCTCCCACCCTTTCCCCCTTCTCCCACCTATCCTACTCCTCTGATGTGGGGTGTCCTACATTTCAGCCCTTTTCAGTTCAACAGCCATATGAAGGCTAAGAGTGTCCTCTTGCAGTGGGGGCCTAGAAGGCAGCTCCACTAGGGCAAAGTGTCCCACCAACAAGTAACAAAGTCTATGTTCCTGTTCCTTTCAGTCTGTGGTTGTAGGATAGTTATCCTGTACTACATGGCTAAAATCCAGTTATAAGAGAATATATACCATATGTACCTTTCTGGGTCTGGGTTAGCTTACTCAGGATGAGCTTTTCTAGTTCCATCCATTTGGCAACAAATTCCATGATTTCCCTGTTTCTGATGTTTGCCTGAGTAGTATTCCACTGTGTAAATGTACCACAGCTTTTTTATCCATTCCTCGGTTGTGGGATATCTGGGTTGTTTCCAGTTTCTAGCTATTACAAATAAAGCTGCTATGGACATAGATGAGGAGATGTCCTTGTGGATTGGTGAAGAATGGTTTGGATGTATACCCAGAAGTAGTATGACTAGGTTTTGAGGTAGAGCTATTTCAAGTTTTCTTAGATATCTCCAGACTGATTTCCATAGTGGTTGTACAAGTTTGCACTCCCACCAGCAATGGAGGAGTGTTCCCCTTTCTCCACAACCTCCCCAGCATGTGCTGTCATTTGAGTTTTTGATTTTAGCCATTCTGACAGGTGTGAGATGGAATCTCAAAGTCATCTTGAGTTGCATTTCTCTGATGATTAAGGATGTTGAACGTTTCAAGTGTCTCTTGGCCATTAGAAATTCCTCTTCTGTGAATTCTTAGTTTAGCTCTGTTCCCCATTTTTTGATTGGATTATTTGGTTTCTTGGTGTTTAATTTCTTGTGCTCTTTATAAATTTTGGATATTAGCCCTCTGTCAGATGTGGGGTTGGTAAAGATCTTTTCTCAATCTGTAGGTTGCCGTTTTGTTCGAATGACAGTATCCTTTGCCTTACAGAAGCTTTTCAGTTTCATGAGGTCCCATTTATTGATTGTTGATCTCAGGTCCTGAGCTGTTGGTGTTCTGTTCAGGAAGTTGTCACCTGTGCTGATGAGTTCAAGGCTTTTCCTCACTTTGTCTTCTAATAGATTTAGTGTGTCAGGTGTAGGGGAGTTATGTTAATATAAATTAGATTTAGTGAATATCTAGGGGCTTTTGGTGCAGTCTCATAGTATGGTACATGAAGATCAACTTGGCTGTGGGCAACTGACATAACAGCATATGGACTAAAAACAAAGTTTATGGCCTGGCATTGTTTTCAGCTTCTAATAGCCTTACAAAAGTGGTCAGAGCCCAGATTAGGCTGAAGCCATGTGAAACAAGGAGAGACCTTATTTAAGGAGGAAGTGGGTGGAGCCTGAGAGTTCCCATGCTAGAGATGATGAGATGCAGGGCAGCTTGTATCATCTGATGGAGGAGTAGGATAGGTGGGAGAAGGGATAGGTGAGAGAAGGGGAAGAGGGGTGGGAGGGTGAGAGAGTGGGCCCAGGAGGGGTGGAGGGAGGGGACTGTAAAGGAGATGTAAATTGAAGAAAATGCTGGTGGATTGAAAAGCTGCTCTCAAACAGAGCTGAAAAATTACAGCCAGCTCTCCCTGAGGCGGTAAGAAGCTGGTGAGCAGAGAAGGACTCAGCAAAGCAGCAAAAGGCCAAGGACTAAACCCTGTGGCACAACTTTTCCCTGGGGGGGTTCGACCAGTTCAAACAGTGGCATGAATGGAACTGTGGCCAGCCTCCAAGACTGAGGCAGAGCAGCTGAGTGGCTAATACAAACTGAGTAAGTTGGCTTGTGGACAGCTGAGGACTTCCAGAGAGAAGAAAGCCTCAAGCCTCATTTAAAGTGAAGCTGCCATAGCCAGTTTACCCTAAAGGATCTACATCTGAGATATTCCTGAAGAAAAACTGTTGACGAAATAATTGCCTTATAGAATCAGTTCCTGAGGTGTCCTGACAACTGAGGACCTGCCCCAGAGACTTTGTTCCTGACAACTGAGGACTGTATCCTTCTAAAAGGTTAGGATTAGTTGTTAGGTAATAGTTGTTATAGTTATTAATAGGTTTAGTTGTTAGGTAACAGGGGTTATAGTCATTCTTAGGGCTAGTAGTTAGGTAATTGTTTAAATGTGTTATAAGTGCATATAGTTATTAATAAGTACATATTGGATAATTTAAAAGATTCCTCATCAGGTGGGCTTTATGTTAAGGTCTTTGATCCACTTGGACTTAAGTTTTGTGCAAGGGGATAAGTATGGGTCTAATTTCATTCTTTTACATTTGTACATCCAATTGGACCAGCACCATTTGTTGAAGATGCTGTCCTTTTTCCATTGTATGGTTTGGCTGCTTTGTCAAAAATTAAGTGACCATAGGTATGTGGGTTCATTTCTGGGTCTTCAGTTCGATTCCATTGATCAACTGGTCTGTTTCTATACCAGTGTCATGCTGTTTTTATTACTATTGCTCTGTAATGGATGGTGATACCTACAGATGTTCTTTTATTGTACTGGATTGATTTAGCTATTCTGGGTTTTTTGTTATTCCATATGAAGAGAATTGCTCTTTCCAGGTATGTAAATAATCATGGTGGTATTTTGATAAGAATTGAATTGAATCTGTATATTGCTTTTTGGCAGGATGGCCATTTTTTTAAATGTTGATCCTATCTATCCATGAGCATGGGAGATCTTTCCATTTTCTGATGTCCTCTTCAATTTCTTTCTTCAAGGACTTGAAGTTCTTGTCATACAGGTCTTTCACTTGCTTGGTTAGAGTTACCTCCAGGAATTTTATGTTGTTTTGGCTATTGTGAAGGGTGTTGTTTCCCTAATTTCTTTCTTGGCTCATTTATCTTTTGTATAAAGAATGGCTACCCATTTTTTGGAATTAATTTTGTATCCAGTAGAGTTATTACTCTTATTGATGTTGAAATTGTACCATATATGGTAACCAGGAGCCTCATTTAGACTCTTGAACTCTTGAACTCTTTAGACATAATGCTAATACTATGCTAATGCTATTCAACATTCTCACATCTGTCAAGACTCACCTTGTACACTTCTGCTGCAGAGTGGAACTATTTATTGAGTACTCCTGGTTTCCAGCAGGTGAAAATGTTCATATATATATATGTGTGTGTGTGTGTGTGTGTGTGTGTGTGTGTGTGTGTGTGTCTATCTATATGTGGGTATGTGCATATGAATGAAGGTGCCTGAAGAAGCCTGATGAGGTCATTAGACTCCTCTGTAGCTGTAGCTAGAGTTATACCAATTGTGAGGTACTTGAGATGGGTGCTAGGAACTGAACTCAGGTCCTCTGCAAAAACAGTGCACACTCTTAACTGATGAGTCATCTTTCTAGCCCTGAAAATCCTGTTGCGAACCCACATTATGAGATCTGAAGTTCTCTCTGCTGGAGGGTTTCCCCACAGCATTGCCAGTAAATTCAATGGTCAAACCTTTGAGAATGCTTTAAAACCAGTTCAATAGTGTCTTACTATGATGTTAGGATTTTCTTTTGCCATGAGCAAGCTTAAGCATTGCTTCACATATATTTGTGTAATAGGCACACAGAAAATGTTTTTGATTAAAAGGCATTGACACTTCACTTGGGCCCAGAAGGTAGCTAAAAGTTGATAAAGCCTAGAATCTCTGTCTTCAGTTTGTGTGCATGTCCCCTTTAAAATAGTCACTGAATTAGTGCTATGTCATCCCTCTTCAAGGCTGTTGGCAGAAAAGCCCCATTGTCCAAAATCTGACATCATTTTTGATTTGATTCCAGGAACAATCATGCTTTGTAGGACAGGATTCCTTCCCACACCCACTGAAGACAGTTATCTGTGATGCAGTGGCTATGTCCTGGCCCAGACTAACCTGGAGGAAACAGATTTGTCCTTTTGGGCAATGACTGCCCTAACAACTTCTTATTGGATCACTCTGCAGGGCCAGAGCTAAGACACTATTGGTGGGACCACATCTTGACCATGACTGCTTAATTATAGTGATCTCTTGTTCTCTGCCCCAATTTCTTTTCTTTTCAAAGCTATGTCATTGTTCATTGTGTGTGTGTGTTTGTGTTTGTTTTGTGTATGTGGATGTGTATAGAAGGATGCATGTCCCTATGTGTATACACAGAGGCCAGAGTAGGACATCCTGTGCATCCTATGCCCAAACTATCACTTTTCATCTTAGACTTAGTGTTTCACTGAATGTGGAGCTAGGCTGGCAGCTAGCAAGCCTTAGCCATCTCCTATCTCTACCCCTTACAGCACTGGTTCTATAGGCACAGAGGGGCATGACTTGCTTTTTATATGGGTACTGGGGATTTGAACTTATTTTCCCATGCTTGTGCAGCAAATGATTCTTACCTACAGAGCCATCTCCATAGCTTCCATTAACAATCTCTTAATTTGCAATTTGGGATAGGTGGCTAAGCCCAGATTGTTGGGACTGGTATATGTGGGATTTGTGCTGTAAAACTGTGGTTGCATAAGAGCTATTACCTTTTCCTGTTCAACATCATACTTAAAATAACATTGCTTCTTGGTTTCAGAAGCTCTTTTCGACAGTGCTGAAAGTATGGTCTGGGGAGCTCTGGGGCTCCTCAAGACTATTTTAGGGAGTGTGGAGAGTGTAAAGTATTTTCTGTGGTGATAATATAGTCTTGGCCTTTTCACTGTCATTATCTCATGAGTGCCCAGTGGAATTTCCACAGGCTTCAGGAGGTGTGAGATTGATGCAGATCCAATGCAGGAACAGCTGTCTTTTATTAAGGCAGACATTTAAAAAATCACAAATATAAAGCAATACAAATCTCCCCATTAACATTTTTGTTTCAGTTCTTGGTGAAGTTAAATTTCTCAATCTTTTGCTAAGTCCCATTGCAGAGCATTAGAATTCTTGCCCATAATACTAAATAAAAGAGAATAAAGAAAGGAATCATGTTAAATTAGTGTCATACATCCACCTAAATTATGAGTGTATAAAGAAAATATATTTGGGAACCTTTGAAGACATAAGAATTTTAATATGAAAGCTCCTACTGAAGCTGCTTCTGTGTGGATACAAGAAAGAAGGAAGTTCATACCACAACATCACTGTCCTGGCTAAGCTGAAGTTACAGAACACAGTCTATGGTTCAGGTGAATGCAGGTGGCCAAGCCACGGCTGAATCATAGACAGACAGTTCTACTGAACATTTTTACCATGGTTTTTGGTAGTCACATGTTGTTGACCTAGATTTATGTTAGTACATTTCCTTTCTAAGATAGGCTGTATATGAACTATTGCTTACTCTTAAGTGAATTTTGTGGAGGGTATGGGGTATTATGTAAAATTGGTTATTGAGCATTGCCTGTTTAGCCTTATGGATATTATAGGAGATCAGCTACTACCATGATTCAGACATGCACAGAGGACTAATGTTCCTTCTCTATCTAGATATGTATATATGGAATGAGTCTCAGTGCCCTGTTTTGTGATATGGTGTAGTAAATTCTGTAATTCCCCTGCCCCTAGAGGCATTGCAGATGTGACAGCTATGTCACATGTGCATCAGTAGGTGGCAGAGAGGAGAGAGGCTATGTCTACATTCAGTGTTCTGACCTATGAACATCAGAATGAATAGTAGCCTAACATTCCTGGAAAAAAAGCAAGATGGATACCAACAAGATTTTAGTGCCATGGGGTAGCCTGAGATGACTACCAGACCAGTACGAGGCAAGCACCAGATGGCCTCACAGGACAGGAAATAAGCCAGAAACTAGAAGAACTCTGCCTGGCCCTGGATGTGGGAGTTGTGGAGACCCAGCCCTGAGGTGAGATCTGACCCAGATGGGGTCACAAGAGCAAGAGAGCTGTGCTTACCCCTCTCATACTACAGAACTCAGGAGAGCAGGCCCTGCACCTTGCCTGGGTAGCACACTATAGCTGGTCCTGGATATGGGGGTTGTGGGTAAGCCAGCCCTGAGGGCATGAGTGTGGGAGAGCCAGCCCTGCCTTCTGTCTGCTATGTGGTGGTGTTGGCTAGGGAGAGATCCCCTCCTCTCCCTTTTGCCCTCACCATCATTGGCCAACAGGAGATTGGCCATGATAGCAGGAGAGCTATTCCTGCTCCTCACATGCTGCAGCAATTGGGAGAGCAAGCCCTGCACCATTCCATAGTAAAACTGACCCTGCAAGTGGGGGTTGCAGGTCCAGAATCAGGGCTTTGAGTTGGCCCAGCCCAACATCTACCCCTTGGATAGTGCAAGAGGAGGCCAGTTCCACATCCCAAAACTACAGGTTCTCCATGACACAGGACAGTTACAGCATATGTGAGAGGAGTTCCAGTGAGATTCCAATATTAACAAAGTAGTAGAAACCAGAGGCCTCATACTAGACCAAGGAGTCCTTTTAATGAACATTTGCAAGTAAAATGTGTGGACAAAAGGGAATATGTGGAAAATACTGAGACACACTACAGCTTCCACAATGAGATTTCATTTCTTGTGCTGGGACAGATTGCAAGAGTGGAGGGTGGGTCTGAGGGGAAGTGGGAGATGCGAGGGAACAGGGTGCATGATGTGAAATTCACACAATAAAAATTTTCAATAAAAACATTCTATAATTCCTGCCAGAAACTCTGCAATTGCCTCTTTGACATGAATGAAAATGTTTAGCGAGAACATCACTGTGAAAATACCAGATTGCCATTGCATACCTGCTTTTGTTTTTTGGCCTTGGGCTTTAACTCATTCTTAGGGAAAATGGTTACATAGTCAAGGTTCACAGCAGTAGCAAGTTGAGGACACATACTTTGGCACCATCATAGGGAATTCACACAGAAGTAGTCATAGTTTCTAGAGTCATCACTATTGTGAGAAAGCTGGGGAATAAGCATGGGAGCCCAAATAGATGGGCTACAGGATGCATTCCACAGCTGTGTCCCGGCTGCTTATCATCTCCTTCCCGGTGGCATAAGAGAGAACAAACTAATGTGCACAACAGTCCATCATCTCCATTACCTAGGAGATAAACTCTCAAGATTGCTTCCCTTCCAGCCACTAGTCCTTCCTGTCATTTAATTTGCATTTGTATTATACTCATCTGTCTATTATGTATAAAGTGGCAGAGATCAAGTTACAGAATAAAGCTGGATTTGGTGTTGGAGATTATGACTGCTTTTCTTTTTTTTTTTTAAATACTTTATTTTTTTTTTCTTCAAGTTACATCTCAGTCACAAACCCCTCGCTATTCCCCCTTCCTAACCCGCCCTTCCACCCTCT
>CAJQZJ010014563.1:11017708-11034485 GCA_907164525.1 Lophiomys imhausi | reverse complement strand
TTCCAATACTAAGAAATGACAAACCAGTGACTACCTGGACAGTTCCCATTTTCTCTCCATACATTCCAGCATCAGTCTTCAGCCTTTGGGTCCTGTTTCTCTGACAGACATTTATTGTAGAGCAGGGATTATGAAGGACTTACCAACCCTGTCTTGGCAGAGCGGGCTGTCGACTTCCCTGCTACCAAGTTTTGTCCTTTTAGGACAGCAGTCTGTCTGCAGTTGAAGCATTTTAAGAGAGCGACGTCCCATACCCAGAGGGTGGGGAGGGTGTTTCTCCACCACCCCCCTTTTTGGTTATTTGAAGGACAACTGAAAACTCTGTTATTTAGGGGAAGAGATTACAAGTTGTTAAATGGTCCTGTTTAACGGGTTTTGGAGGTTAGACCCAGGGTATTCCTTCTTTCCCTTTTCTGTATCCTTCTTTATCTCCTATGTAGGAATGCACGGACTTGAGAAAAATTGAGACATAGACATAGCACAGGAAGGACCAAGAAGAAGGGTCAGATTATTGAATATGCCCTTATACCTTTGTATATTGATACAAAATTAGTAGTATATTTGGCTAAAGTGGTATTGACCATTGTTTATTGTGCAAAAATAAGATTGTATTGGACTACGTCGGTATTGATATTTGTATATTGATACAAAATTAAGATTATAGTTGGCCACAATGGTATTGACCCTTGTATATGGACGCAATATTAAGATTGTATTGGGCCACATAGGCATTGATCTTTGTATATTGATACAAAATTAAGAGTATATTTAGCCACATTTGAATAGATCTTTGTATATTGATACAAAATTAAAGGTAATGCTTCCTAATGATATCGTACCTAGAGATACTTAAAAATGAAATGTGAAGCTCTGGCCTCTTGATACCAACCATCTTAAACTGTTTAGGATAGTTAAGAAAAACAAATTCCTAGTCATGCATGCATGTCACCTTGTTAGCTACTATGACAGTCTATCACAGATATTCTCTAAGCTACTCAGTAATCAAGTTGTTAAGAGACAAGCAACATTTGCTTATCTGAATACAAGAGATAGATAGGGCATCTTCAAAAACCCCAAGAGATCTGCAGAATATGGCATTCAAAGATGTGGTCTTAAATTAAGATTTTTTTTTGATATCATGACATATCAGCTCCTGAGAGCACCCCCTATTCTACTCCAAGTAGAAGATAAGCATCGAAGAATCTCCAGTGTGAGATGGTTGAATTAGTGGCAAGCCTATCTCTTGGCATGTAGCTCTTTTTATACTTAAGTTTTATCTAATGTTCAAGTCAGAGTAATATATCTAGCTCTTTAGATATTTATAATTTCTTTTTAGTGAAAACATAAAAAAAACCTCTGAACTTTTAAAAAAGGAGTGTATTGTCACCATATGCTCATGTATTTGAATGCTTAGTCATCAGGGAATCACTGAAGGATTAGAAGGCATGACCTTGTTGGAGTAGATGTGACCTTGTTGGAGAAAGCATACTACTGGGAGCGGATTTTGATATTTCAAAAGCCCAAGCCAGCTTTTTTGCCTTTTAAAAAAAGTTATACAAAGGCAAGTTTATTGGAGAACTGAGGGAAAGAGAAACAGCATATGCATGCTTGGCGGTGGGGGGGGGGGGGAGGGGGACAGAGAGAGGGGGGGGGGGGGGGGGGGGGGGGGGGGGAGGAAAAGACCAGGGGGGGAGAGGAAGAGAGATAAGTTTTTTGCCTTTTTTGTGGGTATTCCAGAGGTTTTTGGGGTGAGTGTACATCATTGGCCAGGACTTAGGTGCTGGGAATGCTTCACTGGAATAAAGAGAAATTCCAGACTTTCTCTCTCTCTACCTATGGATCAGGATGTAACTCTCAGCTACTGCTCCAGTGCCATGCATGCTGCCATGCTCCCTGATGTGTTTATAATGGACTAAATCTCTAAAAGTATGAGAAAACCCACAGTTAGTAGCTTCATTCATAAGAATTGCAGTGGTCTGTACCATTCTGGGTCTGCTTCTGCTCTCAGGGTACATAGGACCATTGCTAATAGGACTGGACTGGAAAGAATGAAGCTTAGTCATGCAGGTGGGTTATGTGGGACCTTGGTTGGCAGTGAAAGCAGGGAGAAACATCCTTCTTGGAGATATTTTTCAGTGAAATAACTCTCTTTTATTGGTAGTAAGGGCTTTATAAACTTTGGGGGAGTGGATAGGAGCTTTTGGGGTGAGTATACATCATTGGCTAAGGATGAAATGCTGGAAATTCTTCATTTTCATGAAGAGGAAATCTAGATGCTAATAAGACACGTCCTTATAAGAAAATAGGCAGTTTTAACTTGAAACCTGGCCATGAGGCTATGTGACTACATCAAGGATGGTAGAGGTAGAGGTTGAAATGCTACGTGCACTGAGCCATGCAGGCCCAGAACAAGGAGGGGAGCACTCTTTACTCCTGCTGGCCTCAAGATGATACTTTCAGGCTTTGGACATGCCTTGACTTCACTCTTGCTCTGGGCCAGCTCCCATGGTTCAGCTGCCTCACAGTCATGGGCTCTCTATACAACATTTTAACAGTGATGAATAAGACAGAAGTTGGTACCAGGGACTGGCTGGGTATTGCTGTGAAAGTCACAGTCATACTATTTGTTGGAGTAATATGGAAGACTTTGGGGGTTTGAACTAGAAAAGTGATTTAACACTTTAAGTGGGGCTTATAGGTCATCCTAGTAGGAACATAAATAAATAATAGTTCTGAGGGCAAAGTGAACTGTGAAGTCCTTGTCAAGAAATTTCAGAAGATAAGGATATTAATAAGTGACCTAGAGAACTTTCTTTTGATATTTTTGCAAAGAATGTGGTTGATTTTTGCCCTTGTCTTGAAATTTCCTCTGCCAAAGACTTTAACATAAAATTCTTCAATTTAGTCTCAGAAAAAATTTCAAGACAGCATAGTATTGACTGTCATGTGATTATTACAAATCTCTCTTATAAGGATCAATAATGAAAAGGAGCAAGCTGGACAAAGAAAAGTGCAAAATGTACAGTTTGAAGAGACAACACCAGGATATAGTTTGTTGGGGCTAAGTCTTGTGCTAAAGGAGATAAAAACAAATTTAAGAAAATCCTGATGCTAAATGGAATAAATGGAGTGGTGACTGCAGGGCAAGATCCCACATAAATGAACTTCCAAATTGTGAAAAGGAATTAAAGGAAAGCTTAATCAGTGAAGGAAACCTTCACATACAGAAAGTTGGTGTAAATATAATTAAAAGAGGGGTGCCAAGTTCCAGACCATCAAGCAGCAGAACTTGGCAGCTTCTGACATATGGTTCTGGATTAAAGTCAAGGATATAATAAAGGGGTTATGGCATCCCCCTCCTCAGCTAAAAGAAGTCACTGAGGCCAGGCATGTATCAGGGAGTCCTTGCATGCAAGCCCAGAAAGGCCATTTCATGAAGCTGTCAAGATGAAGCCTGGATTATGTTAGAGATTCCAAGATTTTGGAGATACTATAATTGTGGAATACCTGCCAAAGGAAGCTTCAGACTAGGTGTGGAACCAGTTTAAGAGAGAAGTGTGTTGCAATAAACACAGAAAGGAGTTGGAGTTCTGAAGAGCCTTTGACATCAGAGATGATATTAAAGAATTTGGAGTTTGCTCTTATGAGTTTCAATCTTTCTTTGGTCCAGAATTTCCTCACTATTCTCCCTTTCCCCTCTTTTGGAATTGGTATGCATATTCTGTGACATTGTATGTTGGAAGTATGTGATCTGCTTTTTATTTTTATTTTCAAGGGATTACAGTTAAGAATTGCCATGAATATAAGAAGAGACTTTGAACTTTGGACTTTTAAACAATGTTGAGGCTATGAAAGACTGAGGATTTTTGAAATTGGACTAAATATGTTATTATATGGCTACAAGCCTATGGGGACCAGGGAGTGGAATGTGGCAGTTTGAGTAAGGATGCCCTCCATCCCCCCGGACATAAGGCTCATACATTTGAATGCTTAGTGAACAGAGAGTGGCACTATTTAAAAGGATTAGAAGGATTGGGAAGTGTGTCCTTGTTGGAGAAAGCAACTCAAGGACGTGAGCTTTGAGTTTTCAAAAGTCCAATACAGGGCGAGTCTCTCTCTCTTTCCTCTGTCTCTGTCTGTCTGTCTGTCTGTCTGTCTGTCTGTCTGTCTGTCTGTCTGTCTATCTCTGTCTCTCTCTCTCTCTCTCACACACACACACACACACACACACACACTCTCTCTCCCTATTTAAAGATCAGGATATAGTACTCTTAGCTACTTCTCCAGCATCTTGTCTCCATGCTCCTTGCCATGATGTTAATGGAGTAACCTCTGAAATGGCAATCAAGCCCACAATGATACACACTTTTCTTTTTTTCAAGTTTGTGTTGTCTGGTCATGGTGCCTCTTCACAACAATAGAATGGTGGCTAAGACATCTATTCTGCAACTCTGCAATTTAGTGTCAAGCTTATGTCCCTTGCCTAATTATACTTTAGTATATTCATGAATTTTCCCCATTCTTCCCTCTTCCTTCTTCTTTCTTGCCCCCAATTTTTCTCAGAAAAAAGATTAATTCTTCAAAATTCTGTCCTAAACTATCAAGTTCAAAGAAGTTTAGAGAATATTTAACACTGATCTGTCTGCTTAGAGAAACACAGGGATGTGTTTCTGAGGTTTAATTAATTAAAAACACATTATAAAATTAACACTAGCTAATTACAAACATGGGTGCTGCAAAAACACCAGGAATTCCCATTCATGAGTAAGAGTCCTCTGTGGAGATGTTTAGAAGACTTTAATCTCTTCAGTTTCATTCCAGTTGTCAAATCAGTTCAAGAACAGGAGAGAACTGGAAAAATCCACACAAGATTCTTCATATTCTAGAGTATTTGAGTAGAAGGATGAAGATCTCTCCTCCTTTTGTATCTTTTACCAGCTGTAAGGTAATTTCTTCAGTCTCGTAGAGATAAACCTGGGGAGAAATCATTACAGGGGTGCAGAAACCTTGAAAAGGGGGGCTAATGCAAGAACTGGTAGTGTCTTTGCACTAGAGAAGAGCAGGGTTGTTAGCACATACTGCCTTGGTGATGGTGATGTTATGGGAGCATATAGGATGCTCAATCATCTTAAGGAGGTCCCTACAAAACAAAGGGGAAGGGGTAAAGAGAGGAATGTTTTGTGACTTTCCTGTGAGTGAGAATCCATGGAGTTTATGAAGGGAGATGTTCATAGGAACAGCCACCAATAGTGGCCAGGAAAGGAAAGCACAGAAAAAACACTGGGAGGATTTGGGGGGGGGGGAGGTAGTTAAGGGATGGACGTTAGCTGGATATTGGATGTTTTGTAACCAGTAAAGGGTGACTTGGAACTCCTTTTGGGTTTCATTTTCCTGGTGAAGAATGTTAATGTGGGTGAAGATCAGTTTGGATACAGGGACAAGCTGGTGAGTCATGTAGGTCACCTATAGGGTATTTTCATAGCCATTAAGGTAGAGCTTACCCATGACTTCCATTTGCCAATGTTCATCCCAGGAATTGCTGAAGGAAATTTTAAAATGAATGTCAAGATTGGTGAGCATGGTGCCACCATGACTGGTGGATTCATATCTCCAATATCTGCAATCTCCATATATGGAGGCCTCCTGGAGGCAGTCACCTGTGTTCTAGTAAGGAAGGCAGAGGAATGGATTGGGGAAAGTGAAGATGGGATAGGGGTATAAGGGGTTCTCAATCCTGGTCCAACATCCTCTAAGTGGGCAGTCCAGAGTTTCTATGATTTTGTTGTATGCATTGTAAGTTTCTCTAGCAAAGAATCTCAAATGGTGGGTGTTGGAAGAGCGAGAGATAAGCTGAGCAGTAACAGGGTTAGAATGAACAATTATGATAACAACCATAAGAATAGAGGAAAGGGAAACTTGTAGAGGGTACATGGCCTGGACAGCAGTCACCAGGTCATGGACATCCTTCCAGGAGGTCTTGTTCCATTGGAGGTGGTGTCTACTCTGCTTCCTCTCCTTCCTCTGTCCCTGATTCATCAGCGAGAGGTGGAGCGTCTTCTTGGTCAGTGGGGTGGTGTTAGACATTTCTGGCAAGGACCCAAATAATCCTAGGCTGGTCCTGTGAAAAAACACAAGGAAAACCCCTTCTAGTTGTAAGGAGGGGGGTCTGGTCCCTTTCAAATTCCATCTAAGTTGTGCCATCATACTAGGATAGGAGGGGTTATTCCTATTGTGTACCAATGGAGGGAGATAGTTGGGTGTTTGGAGCTCTTGTAAATGTTAAATATGTTCAGGGTAGTCAGGCATCATTAATTGTATATTGAGGGGTAGGTCTTTGCCTTTTGTTTTAGAAGTTGGGTTTTTAGGGTTTGATGTGTCCTTTCTATTATTCCTTGGCCCTGAGGATTGTAGGGAATCCCTGTGTGGTGGGAAATTTCCCATTGTGTGCAGAATGTTTTGTATTGAGAGCTAGTAAAGGCAAAGCCATTGTCAGTTTTTATTTGCTGAACAGTGCCCTTGATGGCAGATGTGAAGAGCATATGGTGAATTAACCTTTTTGAGTTTTTTCTCATTTGGTCTGTAGTCATATAAGTTGTGAGTTTGTGTCTACAGTAACAAAGACATATTTTTGTCTGCTGAATTGGGGAATGTGAATGACATCAAAGGGCATTGGGTTTGAGATCTTGGGGTGAATGCCCATAGTTTGTAAAGCTGGGTAATAAGGGACTCACAAGAGAAGCATGTTTTTATTATCCTCCGGAGTTGAGCAAGATGGACGTGGAGGAAGTGAGCATGAAGCCCCTTTATATTTGTGTGTGTGCATGAATGGAATTGGTCTGGGTTTTCCATGGAGGCTGTGAATGCTCCTGTAGGTGTGATCTGATCAGTGAGGGCATTTCCCTCATATATTGGGCCTGGAAGGTGACTGTGCCATATGACAAGCTGGATGTAGATGGGAGAAGTTCCTTCATGTAATAGGGTGGAGATATGGACAAACAGAGTTGGATTGGCATCTAGTTTGACAAAAGATCTTGATAACCAGGGCAAATTAACAACATATACACCATGTGAAAAGTGGTTGAAGGGGCTATTGACTTCTTTTAGGGTTAAATAGATAGCATATAGTTCTTTATGTTGGGAGAATGATGGGACAGTTCTTTGAATTGGATAGCGGAGGTTCATTCTCAGGGGAGTAGGATATTACTGAAGGTCCCCTCTTCCTTCCATCAGTAAATATTGAGGGGATCCGTGATGAGCTTGCTTTTTTTGTCAAGAGTCATGTGAGCAGTCATTGCAACAGGGGAAGGGCAGAAGCCCATTTTTTGTTAGGGTAATGGTTATCAATTTGTCCGGGGAATCCTACTAAGCTAATAGCAAAACAAGAATGATTTTTGAGTAGCCATTGAATATCGGAGAAAGGAAAGGGGGTGAGGGTTCTTTTCCTAAGGCTCATAGGGCTCTATCCTTGGATTTTCATTCATAGTAGTGAGTGCATCCACCTCAGTTAGCATTCTAGGAACACTTTTCACTGGGGCATGAAGCCATTTCAGCACTCCCTGAGGCTGATAAAGGACTCACACAAATGCAGGGAGGAATTAAAGATAAGGAACTTCAGGGAAATTTTTGGGTCATATCTAGTGAAAAGCATGTCTTCTAGAACCCTGGGAATCCTACTAAGCTAATAGCAAAGCAAGAATGATTTCTGAGTAGCCGTTGAATATCGGAGAAAGGAAATAAGAGCCCCTACTCCCCACAAACGCTCCAGTTCTAATTGCTGTCTGGGCTTATTTCCTTTTAGTAGGTCAAAGAGATGATGAAGAGTGCTCACAATGAAGAGATGAAGGGGTAGCCAGGATCTAAGCCAGTTACAGTTACCCAAAAAGCTCTGGAGGGAGGTGAGAGTTAAATTTTGAGGGAGGGAAAAGGTGGGCAGAATAAGTTGTACTTTGTGTGGAGCTACTTTGAATCCTAGAGAAGATAGGGAAGGTATTAATTGGTCTTTATGTTGGGAGGGCAAAGTGGAAGAATCTCCCCATACAAGGATGTGATCCATGTAATGAGACATATTGAGTCCTTTTTCTAAGTAAGGTTTTCATGTACTGGCCACAGCCTCCTGGCAAAGGATTGGGATGTTAGCCATTCCCTAAGTAAGAATAATCCATTCATAACCTGAGGCGGGCCCAGAGTTGTTAATGGTGGATACTGAAAACACAAAGCCTTCACAGTTTTGAGGGTGAAGAGGGATAGAAAAACAGCACTCTGATATCTATGGATAATAAAGAGACATTGGCAGGGATGGCTGAGACATGGGGTAGCCCCCCTTGAAGGGAACCCCAGACTCGCATGGTTTTATTAATTGCCCTTAACTATTGTACCAGGATCCATCCCCCTGAGTTCTTTTTTATAGCAAAAACAGGGGTGCTATGTGGGCTGCAGGAGGGGTGAATGTGTTTTACTAAAAGGTGCTCTTTTATCAGTTACATGAGACCTTCAAGTTTTTCTCTTGATAGAGGCCATTGTTCAACCCAGAAACTGCTATTTTTAGAGAAAAGTCCCAACTCCTTAAAAAACACACATGCAGACAATCCCACACAGACACACAGAGATACACACACATAATTAAAAAATAAAACAATAAACATAAAACAAGACTTACATGAGAATATGTTGCAGCTGCAGCACTTTTTAAACTCTGAGAAAATCAACCAACCAACCAATCAACCAACCAACCAACCAACCTGAGAGTAGAATATAAAAGACTGAAAAGTTTAGCAGTAAGGAAATATTTTTAGTTTTAATTTTTTTAAACTAGCCTTAGATACTGAGTCCTGCACTAGTAGGAACATCCATTTAAAACACCATCAGGTAAATGGAAGATGCTTCTGTTCTCAGCAAAGTATCCTAACAAGTTCATGACAACTTATTCTATGCTCAATGAGGACACAGACAAGGACAAGAGGAGTTCAGTGGCTCACGCAGACACATAAGGAGGTGGAAAAGCTAACTGATCTGCTTTGCTCTCTACACACTGTTCACATATCAGAGTTCCCACAAAGAAATGCATGACAATCACAGCTATCCAATGGAATTAAAGATGTACTAGAAAATTCTCTCAGTTTTCAACCATTTTCTGGGGACTTTGAGAACTGTATTCAGGAAAGTTCTAGAAGGTTCTAGAACTCCATTATGAGGCACAAACTCATAGGTAATTTTTGTTTCACCCTTGGAAAAAGAGTGAAGAATATTTTTTTATCATTGTAATAAAATCATATTTGAATTTATGTGCAAAAGTCAAAGGGATTCAACTTTTTCACACAACGTGTAACTGACAAAACTACATGCTTCCCACCCCAAAAAAGGGAAGGCCACATTTACTACAAGGTTCTATCCTTTCCTGAGTTCATCTGAGTTCCATGGAGTCAGATGTACCACACTCTAAAGAGTAGAATGTCATTCGAGTTGTTTGAGTTAAAGCCTGGGCCTTAGAATCCCTAATAAGCTAGGGTTGGCTACCACCCTCAACAGTCCACTTAAATAAATAGTGGACAAAAACAGATAAAGCATTACTGGTGGTCTGAGTCTGGGCCTAGGTTTTCAGGTTCTTGATCTCTTATTCAAAAAATTTAAAATAAAGACTCATGCAGGAGTGCAGAAGAAGCAAGATAACTTTATTCAAAGCAGTTCGAGAACAGATTAGAGAGGGATAAGTGGTCAAGTGTGATGGCAGACCACATGAATGAGGTACTCAAGGGCTTTGGTTACTCATGGGGGCTTTGTTTTATGGGACTTAAAGAAGAAAGAGGGCTGTTAAGGGTCTGGTGAGGGTAGTATTCTCATTTAACTGACCAATCCAATTATATAAAGGTTTTCCTACTGTTCATGTCCCTTCCCATAATGAATTTGAGTTTAATCATATGAATACCAAACTATGCTTAGTCATGAGAGTAATGGAAAACTCACTTGGAGAACATAGTTTGACTTATTTTTCCCGTCCACTCCAAATCACTTCAGGCAAATCAGCCTTCTTGTTCTTTTTACCTGGAAACAACTGGAGTGTAATTGTATAAAATTGGTCCAAACTTTATGATCATTAAGGGGGGGAGAAATTTAATGTATTATTCAGAGTAGGGTGTGTGTACAGATCAAAGCAGATGGGGGTTCTAGGTTATTAACAAGCTGCTAGGTGCTTGTTTGGAGGTGGCTTTTGGAACAGAGTATGTACTGGCAAGGGTATCAGGCTGCCTAGTGCATTATTACTAGTGGGTGTGTGAATAGCCTAAACCAAGTAGAGTCCCTTTCTCTATTTCCTTCTGAGATACTTCTCTTAAATTGGTTAGGAAAGCTGAAGGCAGGAGGTCAGTTTTCTTGGAACTGATTTGCTCTGAGTAGGGCAACTGATTTGCTCTGAGTAAGACAGAAGGATTCTCTCCTATTCTGTCCCAAAATCTATCATAACTCTTTGTGGTCCCATTGAAAGCATACAAAGCATCCCAGCCTGTTGGATAAGGGATCCAGAGATTTATCCTAGTCTGCTGTGCTGATCCTATGGGTGGCAGTAAGTGGAGGGCACTTTGTAATCAGATGTGTTAGATTCTGGAAGAAATTAGTTACATAATCTTATTGAGAGAGAGAGAGAGGCTGAAGAGTAAGCAAGAGAATTAGGTAGAAGACAGCTATCATAAAAAGAAGGAGTGCTGTCAGTACTTGGGTCTCTGAGGCTGAATGACTGTTGTTCAGAGTTTATATTGAATTGGTTCCCTAAAAGACAGTTTAGACATTGTATTGGACTTTTCCAAATTTGTAAACATAAATGGATATACATGTAGCCACAAGAATGTTAGGTCACATGCAGAAGCGAGGCCAAAGACAGCCAAAGACTGGCTCCCATACCATAACACTCTAGCTCTTCACAATTTCAGAGATTCTCACCAGTCTGTACATTTTTTAGAACCTTATCATCGGTGTGAATGCCCCCCAAGCCCTTGTTGGCCAAACATCACTTTTTATGAATGCAGATGTCAAATTCTGTTTTATGTCTCATGATGCTTGGGTGGCTCCAAGAATCTGGTAGAGATGGATCTGTCAGAATAGCCAGGAAAGCAGAAAGCAGTCTTTAGGAGACATATATAGCTGCTAAATACATTAAGGAATAAATCTCTGGACCATATCAAAAAAATCCATCATGATCTGAGCCCATGTCTATTTTTTTTCACTTCCCAGTCTGACACAAAAGTTATATGTAGCACATAAAAGGAATATTATATTTAAAGTAAAAATCAAGAGCATGTTCTCCCCCACCTCCTCCAAATCCAGTTCCCCAGTCTCATCCCCAGCTCTGTAGCAAACCATCTCCTGTGGCTTCTCTTCACGTTCTGTGCCCATCTCCACTGGATCATGAACTCTTCTCTCCCAGTCTTCCTCTTCTTTCACTTATCGCTTTGTCTCAGCCCCCGACCTCAGAAGGCATTCACTAGGAACCCAATGGTCAAGCCTGACAGAGAAGCAAGTAGGCTAGCAAAGCAGGTAGGCTAGCTCTACATTCCCTCCTTTTCTCTAAATTCAATTCCTTAGTCTCATCAGGAACTCTATAGCAGACTACCTACTGTGACCTCTCCTCACTCTCTGCCACCATTTTGTGGTGACTAAGCAGATCCTGGTTAAAACACCCTGCTTTCCTTCCTTCTGTTGACCCTTTTACCCCAACCATTTCTAGCTCACCTCCACTCCTAAGTGTCACCTCTCAATACCTAGAAACACATTCTACCTGGAACCCTCAGTGGCTACACCTGGAAGATCTCAGAAGCATTCTGTATCAGAAAATGTACAGCCACCACACTCTCTTAAGAAACAGAGAGGAGAATAGAAAATAAGGATCAAAGGAACCACCCAACAATATACCAAAACAACCCAGATATTAGCACATAGAAGTACAGTCATCCCAAACCCAGATTCCTAGACGTCAGCATAAAAATACAGTCAGTAATAGCCTGTACCATGTCTCCTCTAAAGCTCAGAAACTGAGAATTCACAAAGGAGGAATCTCTAATGGCTGAGAGACACTTGAAGACATGCTCAACATCCTTAATCATCAGAGAAATGCAACTCAAGATGACTCTGAGATCCAATCTCACACCTGTCAGAATGGCTAAGATCAAAAAATGAAATGACAGCACATGCTGGTGAGGCTGTGGAGAAAGGGAACACTCCTTCATTGCTGGTGGGAGTGAAAACCTTTACAACCACTATACAAATCAGTATGGAGATATCTTAGAAAATTTGGAAAAGCTCTACCTCAAGACCCAGCCAAACAACTTCTGGGTATACAGCCAAACGATTCCTCACCAAACCACAAGGACATCTTATCTCTGTTCATAGCAGCCTTATTTGTAATAGCTAGAAACTAGAAAAAAATACAGATGTCCTTCAACCGATGATTGGATAAAAAACTGTGGTACATTTACACAATGGAATACTACTCATTTATCAGGAACAAGGAAATCATGCAATTTTCTGCCAAACAGATGGAACTAGAGAAGCTCATCCTGAGTGAGCTAACCCAGACTCAGAAAGTTGGATTTGGCATCTACTCACTTATAATTGGATTTTAGCCATGTAGTACAGGATAACTATCCTACAACCCACACACCAAAAGGAACAGGAACATAGACTTTGTTACCTGTTAGTGGGACACTTTGCCCTAGTGGAGGTGCCATGTAAGCCCCCAGTGCAAGAGGAAGCTCTTAGCCCTCATATGACTGCTGAACTGAGGGGGGCTGATATGTAGGGGAACCCCACTCCAGAGAAGTAGGATAGGTGGGAAGAGGGGAGAGAGTGGGAGAGTGGGACTGGGAGGGGTAGAGAGGTGAGTTTGATGGAGATATAATGTGAAATAATAAATAAACATTAAAGAAAAGACACAAAGTTGTTGAGGGAAGATCTAACATTGTTTCTGATACATTGAATTCAATGCTGAGATCTGGTTACCGCCCCTTCTGAGGCATTCTCTTGATTGGTTAATAAAAGTCGCTTATGGCCAATTAGCTGGGCAGAAAGAGTATAGGAAGGCGGGACTTCATCAGATCAGAGTAGGAATTCCGCACACACAGAGACTCTGCCCTCCTTTCTGCTGGGAGACACAGAAGGAGACAGACGTCTGGAGAAGTCTGGAAGGTACTCACAGGCACATGTTGGTTTGGGTTAACTTAGAGTAGCTAATTGAGAGTCTGCCCAGCTAAGGGCTAAGCATTAAAATATTAAAAGGTCTTGGTGTGTTTAATTATTGGGGAAAAGACTGCGGCAGCTTATAGGCCCTCAGTCCAAGCAGTCCCAGGCTATTGGATTCCCAGACTGCCCTTGAGTCCAGGCGAATCTCCCGCCAAGCCGCCGGTAATTCTACTGGCCTAATATAACAACTTATATTAATTAACAGAGTTTAGGTTATAGGTGGTGTAGGCCACGTTTGGTCCCGGGGCTCTTTCTCCACGATAAGTTAGGCAACCGGTTAAGGCACTCAGGCCAGGCTGCCTGCTTCTCTGCCAAGCTGCCGGCTACTCCGCTGGCCTAATATTACAGTTTATACTTACTAATAACTACATTAAATAATTAATTTGCAGTTTTCACAGAGTAGCAGAATGGATTGGAAAACAGGATCCTTCCTTCTGCTGCATCCAGGAAACATACCCTTAACATATATGATAGAGATTACTTCAGGGTAAAAAGATGCAAAAATACATTCCAAGCAAGTGAACATAAAAATCAAGATGGTATAGCCACTTTAATATCTGGCAAATTAGACTTCAAACCAAAAGTAATCAGGAGAGATAGGAAGGACATTCCACAATCATCAGAAGAAAATTCTACCAAAGGACACTACAATTCTTAGAATCTATGCACCAGAATAAGGGTACCCAGGTTTGTAAAAGAAACACTAAAACTTGATTCACGTAATGACCCTCACACAATGATAGGAAGACTTCAGTACCTTGCCCTTCTCTCACCAACAGACAGGTCATTCAGATGAAAACTAAATAGAGAAATGTGGTAGCCAACTGACTTTATAAACCAGATGGACCTAACAGATATTTAAAGAACATTTCACCTAAATCCAATAGCTTCTCAGCAGCTTATGGAACTTTCTCCAAATTGACCACAACTCCCAACAGATACAAGAAAATTGAAACAACTCCCTACATCCTATCAGATCACAATGGATTAAAACTGGAGATCATCAAAAAAAAAAAAAACAATGTAAAGTTTACAAACTCATAGAAACTGAACCACTCACTACTAAGTGAAAAATTGATCAAGATAGTAATTAAGAAATTAAAAACTTTCTAGATAGAATGAAAATGAATATCCAACATATTCAAGCTTATGGAACACAATGAAGGCAGTTTTAAGAGGCAAGTTCATAACATTAAGTGCCTACAAAAAAAGCAATTTCATACTAGTAACTTAGCAACATACCTGAAAGCACCAGAACAAAAAGAAGAAATCACACCCAAAAGGAGTAGACAGCTAGAACTAATCAAACTCAGGGCTGAAATCAATAAAATAGAAAACCATCAACAACAAATCAAAACAAAGTATTATAATGAAACAAAGAGTTGATTCCGTATATAAACCAATAAGATTGACAGATCCTTAGCCACATTACCAAAATGGTGAAGAGAGAATATCCAAATTAACTAAATTAGAGATGAAAAGCAGGGCAATACAAAAGAAAAGGAGAAAACCTAGAGAATCATGAGGACATACTTTAAAAATCTGTACTCAATGAAATCATGCAATTTGCAGCCAAATGGATGGATCTAGAGGAGATCATCCTGAGTGAGCTAAACCAGACTCAGAAGGATGAGCATGGCATCTATTCACTTATAGTCAGATTTTAGCTACATATACAGGATAACTATACTACAACGAATGAACCAAAGGGAATATGAACATAGACTTTGTTGCCTGTTAATGAGACACTTTGCCCTATTGTGCTGCCTTGTAGTCCCCCAGTGTATGAGGAGGCTCTTGGCCCTCATGTGACTGCTGAACTGGGCCATGGGACTGTTATGTAGGGACACTCCACTCCAGAGGAGTAAGATGGAAGGGATAGGGGATAGAAGGTGGGAGGGTAGGACTTGGAGAGGTGGAAAGAGGACACTGTGATGCTGATGAAACCTGCAGTAATAAATAAATATCAAAAAAATAAAAATCTGTACTCCACCAAATTGGAAAATTGAAAAAACATTTATAATTTTCTTGATATGTGACACTTACCAAAGTTAAGATTGGATAAACAATTTAAACAGATCTATAACCACCAGTGAAATAGAAGCAGTTATTAAATGTCTTACTAATCAAAAAAAGCACAAGGCCAGATGTTTTTAGCACAGACTCCTACCAGACTTTCAAAAAAGAGTGAATGCCAATACTCCTCAAATTATTCTACAAAATAGAAACAGAAAGAATATTGCTCAATTTGTTTAACAATATCGCAACTACTCTGCTACATAAATCACATACCCTCCCCCCAACAAAGGGAATTAAAAGCCACTGTTTCTTATGAACATAGTTTCAAAAATTCTCAGTAGAATATTTGTAACTGAATCCAAAAACACAAAAAAAGTTATCTACCATGGTCAAGGACGACTCAACATACATAAACCAATAAATGTAATTCATCATATAAACAAATGGAAAGACAAAACCCAAATAATCATCTCATTACATGCAAGAAAGACCTTTGACAAAATTCAACACTCTTTCCCATTGTAAGTCCAGGATAGCCTAAGGATACAAGAGATATACATCAACAGAGTAAAGGTAGGTTACTGTTGAAGTAGATATTAATATTTACAGTTGTTTAATATGACTCTTGGGGCGATGGAGTTATGCCTTAGCTCACTTATTAATAATCACATAGAGACATCTGATGGATTTTATCAAGCCTTATCCTGGATTGTATAATCTTAGCCCATCTAAGCTAGCTTTTAATGCTATCCCCAAATAAAACCCCAATATATACATACATCCCCTTGGGCTTTTATTCTCCATGCTATGCCAATGTTCCAGGGCATGTGAAATAATGTTCTTCTCTCTAATCCATGACACATCTTCACTTTCCTCACCCTGGCTTCCTCCCTCCTCCAACAGCCCACCAATCCTTTTCCTATCTACCTTTCCTTCACACAATCCAGATCTTGTGGCCAGTAATTAGCAGCAAAATATGAACAGCTTTCAGATCACCCCAACAATTCCCCCTTTTGTCTAGTAAAAACTATTTTTTATTGAAAAAATTTATTTTGTGAATGTCACATCATGTACCCTATTCCCTCCCATTTCTCACCTTCCCCTAGACCCACCCTTCACCCTTGCAATGTGTCCCAGCATAAAAAAATAATAGGTCATTGTGGAATCTGCAGTGTATCTCAGTATGTCCCACAATATTCCCCTTTGTTCATACATTCTGCTTGCAAATGCTCCTTGTTATGACTCCTTGGTCTGGTATGAGGCCCCTAGTTTCCACTACTCCATCAGTACTGTAAATCCTCTCAGATATGCTGTAACTGTCCTGTGTCTTAGAGATCCTGAAGTCCTGGGTTGTGGAACTGACCTCTTCTTGCACTCTAGCAGTTCATTCATGGGGTAGATGTTGGGACAGACCAACTCAAAGCCCTGGTTCTGGACCTGCAACCACCACTTGCATAGCTAATTGTACTATGGAAAGGTGCCGGGCCTGCTCTCCCAAGTGCTGCAGCATGTGAGGGGCAGGGACAGCTCTCCT
>CAJQZJ010014563.1:10965242-11008012 GCA_907164525.1 Lophiomys imhausi | reverse complement strand
TATTCACTAAATCTAACTTATATTAACCTATCAGCCCCTACACCCAGCTATACCACTCCTGGGTATATATATAATTCTCCACCAACTGCAAGGACTTTGGCTCAGCTATGTTCATAGCAGCTTTATTCATAATAGCCAGAATGTGGAACCAATCCAGATGTCCCTCAACTGAAGAATGGATAAAGAAACTGTGGTACATTTACACAATGGAATATTAATCAGCTATTAAAAACAAGGACATCATGAAATTTGTAGGCAAATGGATGAAACTAGAAAAGACCATCCTGAATGAGCTAACCCAGAACCAGTAAGATACACATGGTATGTACTCACTTATAAGTGGATATTAGCTATATAGTACAGGGTAGTCTCTGACAGGGACCATATTGCTTATTTATGGATCATTTTATCCTAATTGGGCTGCCTTGTCTGGCCTCAGTGGAAGAGGATCCTATTAGTCCTGATGAGATTTGAAGAGCTGGATTGGATTGATGGGGAGTGTCTCCTTTTCTGAGGAAAAGGGAGGGTGTAAAGGGGAAGAAGGTAGGACCCGGTAGAGAAGAGGGAGGGGTCTGTGATGGGGATGTAAAACAAGCAAACAAATAAACAAATAAATAAATGAACAAGCCTGATGACTTTAGTCACTGGAACCCATATGTTTGAAAAAGAGAACCAATTTCTGAAAGTTGTCCTTGACCTTCTACATGTGTGCTGTGGTATGGCCAACTCCTCACATCCATATTAACAACAGACAAAATAAACATTTAAAAGGTGTTGAAATGAAATGTTGGTTTTTGCAGACAGGGTGTCTCTGTGTAACAGCCCTGACTGTTTTGGAACTGACATTTTAGACCAGACTGTCCTCAAACTCAGAGATCCACCTGTGTCTGTCTCCTGAGTGCTGGGACTAAAGGTATGCACTACCATGCCCGGCATCCCAATATTTTTAACCTGATTGACTACATATTTCCCTCATTATGTCTAGAGAATCTTCTTACAAATGAAAACCTGGTGTATGTGAGGTTGGAGGTTTGGGTAGGAAAACAGATATAACAACTTATGATTGATGTGAAGGTATGACACCATTCTAATCTGTAGCCTTACAATAATCAAAATTTTTTGATCTCTCTCTCTCTCCTGTGTGTATGTGCCTGTGCATGTGTCTCTTGTGTGTGTGTGCATGTTTACATGAACACACATGCATGCACACACACACACACACACACACGTGAATGCCACAGTGTATGTTTGAAGGTCAAAGGGATAGTGTGGGAACTGGCTCTCTCATCATGTGGACTCTGGGGATTAAAACAAGTTTCATTGAAACCAGATGAGCATTATTTAAAGAAAGTTTTCAAAGTATTTAAACATAAAACAATTTAAGAGATATTAAAGAAATGAGAGTGTCAAGTGTTGTGAGAGGTGTTTTGAGTTTAGTTACTTGAGGTACCCAATTGTCATTACAGCTAAAGATTAATGTCATGCAGGCTTTCTGAAGTCCATGAGAATGTGTTGGTACAAGGTTGGTAGAAGACTGAGGTGGGAAATATGAAGCTAAGAGTTTGTCTATTGAAGTAGGCATGAGTAGAGGTTCCTGACCCAACCATCTCATCAAAGACCCAAAGAGTGTCTTTGATGAGATGTTTTTCCAAGTTAATGAATTTATCTGTTTTAAATTTTTATTTCTCTAGGTTTGTTTTCTCCCTTGGAAACTCATTGTGGAAATACTCTGTTAGCAATTATAGATTTTTTTATAATTTATTTTTTATTTCTTCAAGTTACATCTCAATCACAATCCCCTCCCTACTCCCCCCTCCAGTCCCACCCTTCCACCCTCCTCCCCCTCAACCCCCCCATCCTCTTCCCTTCTTTTTTTTTTTTTTCAGTTTAAGGTATTTCTTTCTTCCCCCCAACAGCTCTCCCTTTCAGTCCAAAAAATGGTTCTTTTTCTTATAACTATAAATACAATACAAAACAACAGAAATAAATAGGCCACAATTATAAGAGTTATATGGCTTAACATACATTCCCAATGTCCAGTCCATATGTATTTGGCACCTGACTTTAACATTCTACTATCTAACCATCTCCATGTGTTTAAAGTCCTATATCTAACTCAGCTTTCATACTAACTTGCCTCATAATTTTAAAAGTATCTTCTTAGATCCAGAACACCCTCTTGATTCCTAAACAACTCAAAATGCTTTTCTTCATAGAGATGGCTCATAAAGGTTTTACTTAACTTTTATAGGGTAATTAGTATTTATTTTGTTTAGAAGATAATAAATGTTTTTCAAATGGGACAGATCTTACATTTAGAAAAACTAAGTGTGTGACCTAGCCTAAGGAAGCTGAAAGCTTTAGAAATTTTTGACAGCTAGTATTATTGGTCTTTTTATTCATCAACCTAGAAGACTGGGGAATGTACATACACACACACACACACACACACACACACACACACCACATACACATCCACACAAACATACACACATATGCACACACACACCACACCCACACCCACACCCACCCACATACGCACAGAAGCACACGCACTACACATACATCCACAGACCACACAGACACACATCCACATCACATACACACAGACACACCACACAGACACACAGACAGACAGAAAGACAGACAGACAGATAGACAGACACACACAAACACAAACACAGAGTTTTGTATAATAGGTCAAATTTTACAAATTGATTTAAAATTTTATAATTTAGAAGGAATGCCCCAAATAGGAACAACTCTTTTAAAACAGACTCCTTCTTATTGTTATGCCAGTGTTTATTTGGCAAGTAAATTTTGGAAAAACATGAGTTTCAAAATGTTTATTTAGTAAATATATAAAACACACACTCTTGATCTTTATATATTGATACAAAATTAAGATTATAGTTGGCCACAATGGTATTGACCCTTGCATATGGACGTAATATTAAGATTGTATTGGGCTACATAGGCATTGATCTTTGCATATTGATACATAATTAAGAGTATATTTAACCACAATTGAATAGATCTTTGTATATTGATACAAAATTAAAGGTAACGCTTCCTAATGGTATCATACCTAGAGATACTTAAAAATAAAATGTGAAGCTCTGGCCTCTTGATACCAACCGTCTAAAATGGTCTAGGATAGTTAAGTAAAACAAACTCCTAGTCATGCAAACATGTCACTTTGTTAGCTACTATGACAGTTTATCACAGATATTCTCTAAACTACCCAGTAATCAAGTTGTTAAGAGACAAGCAACATTTGCTTATCTAAATACAAGAGATGGATAGGGCATCTTGAAAAACCCCAAGAGATCTGCAGAATATGGCATTCAAAGATGTTATCTTAAATTAAGATTTTCTTTTTTTTTGATATCGAGACATATCAGCTCCTGACAGCACCTCCTATTCTACTCCAAGTAGAAGATAAGCATCGAAGAATCTCCAGTGTGAGATGGTTGAGTTAGTGGCAAGCCTATCTCTTGGCATGAAAAAACCCCTTGCTCCAACTGCAGACAGACTGCTGTCCAAAAAGGACAAAACTTGGTAGCAGGGAAGTCGACAGCCTAACTCTGCCAAGACAGGGTAGGTAAGTCCTTCATAATCCCTGCTCTACAACAAATGTCTGTCAGAGAAACAGGACCCAAAGGCTGAAGACTGATGCAGGAATGTATGGAGAGAAAATGGGAACTGTCCAGGCAGTCACTGGTATGTCATTTCTTAGTTTTGGAAGCTGCAGGCCCTGCACTTCCTATATAAGCAGATATATTTATCTCTCTCAGGTCTCTGAGGTGGTTGAAGAATAGACAGCTAGAGTCTCATAGTTAAATTTTGAGTTGTTTAGGAACAAGAGGGTGTTATAGATCTAAGAAGATACTCTTAAAAGTGTGTTGCAAGTTAGTATGAATGTTGAGTCAGATATAGACCTTTAAACTCATGGAGATGGTTAGATAGTAGAATGTTAAAGTCAGGGGCCAAATATGTATAAACTGGACATTGGGAAGGTATACTGGGCCATTTAACTCTCATAAATGTGGCATATTTATATCTGTTGTTTTGTATAGTATTTACTGTTATAAGAGAAGGAACCATCTGTTGGACTGAAAGGGGAAACTTCTGGGGGGAAGAGGGTGGAAGGGCGGGATAGGAAGGGGGAATAGGGAAGGGTTTGTGACTGCGATGTAACTTGAAGAAAAAAAAATAAAGTATTTAAAAAACAAACAAACAAACAAACAAACAAACAAAAAAAAAAAAAACCCCACACTCCTTGTTTGAGCCAGTTTGGGCAGATCTGTCTTTCAGAAAACTTCATAGTTATAAACTGAACATCAGACAATTCTATCTCAGAGAATTACATTTTAGCCTTAGGGATTTTAATAACATTTAATTATAGTTAACTTAGTTATACCCATGTTATCTTTTCTTAAGCTTTATTCTTAAAAATTCTTTACATTTTAACCTTTTAGTTTTGATTTCTTCTGTCTATTTTTAATTTGGAACAACCCTTACCTTAAGACAAAAATCTCCATTCAAACTTTTTCTCATCTAAAAGTATTATAATTTTATTTAGAGTCTAAATCACAGAGATAAGTTGTTGTTACATATATGTAACAAGATAGAAATTATAATTATGCTATAATATATTAGGCCTTTTATATTCTTAGGTAGGCTAAACACATTTCCTCCATCATTTTAGACCTTTAGAGTTATATCATTACTTAGATTTATCAAAATAAGAACTTTGAAGAACTTTTTAAAAACAAAATATTTCATTACTAATTATGTATATGCAGATGTGTCTCTGTGGGGTTATGTGCACAGTCACTAGTAGAAATCCAAGAAGATGGCATTGGATACCTGGGGCCAGAGAGTCAGAAGATTGTGAGCTGCCTGCTGTGAGTCGTGAGAACCAAATTTGGGTCCTCTGCAAGAGCAGTACATGCTCTTAAGCAATGAGGACACCATTCTGTCCCCTAGAAAGAACCTTTAAACAGTGTTCATATTCTTTGTGGTAGCAAGAAATTCAAAAATGTTTTGTTCATAAAGATAGGGTTCTATGTAATTGGAAACAATGCCATAGATATTCATTATGCAGTGTTAGTTTAAAATGTGACTTGCACAATGGTATATAAGTACACACTTACATATATTTGGGGAGAACACATATTTTTACATCCCTAAACTTGGGATGACTCATATCATTTTCAGCTAGGTAGCAGATGTGGCATCATTATCACTACCTATTCACCAAAGCAGGAAATAATGATAGACTTGTTGAATTATATCTATAATCTCAGTCTTTGGGAGGATGAGTCAGGAGGATTCCCATGAGTTCCAGACCAGATTAGGCTACAACATGTGACATTGTCTCAAACAAAACAAAGCAAAACCAAAACAAACCACCAAACCTCAAGACCCAAAACCCCTGGAAACAGGAAAATGGGTATTTAAAAATTGTGGAAAGAAAGGTTACAGTCACCATTTCATTCAATCACAAAAGGTAAAATTTGGGGAATACAGGCTCCACGTCAACAACTCCAAGTTGAAAACTAAGTTGCATGACTGAACTTGAAGAGGTATATACTACAACGAATGCACCAAAGGGAACATGAACACACACTTTTTTCCCTAGACTCAAGGTCTTGTACCACATTTAAAAACATACAAAAAGAGAAAACTTGCATGGCTCAGGTTGCTTATCTATTCCATATGCTTACCTGTGGGAAGAGGAACAAGTAAAAGGTGTCTTGTGACTGTTGACACAACAACTCCATCACTGGAGTTCTACCATGAAGCTTAGATTTAAATAGAAGGTGAGAGGAATGTCTGACTAAGCAGCTGTGGTCAAGGCCCCCTTGTCATTGAATCGTCATTGTCTAGGCTCTAATCTCTTTCATGGGGACATCTGAGAAGATTTTAGACTGGTGTAAAATACCTTTCTGGCCAGACTTTAGTTTTTCCCTTTGCCTAACATGATTCCAGGGAAAATTCTAATTTCTTTAGGACCATTGTTTCAAATGTCTGATGACTTACTGGAGGGACACAAGTGTCTCTCTTTAGAGTATCTTTGCTCATGCATAAACAACAAGTCCTGGAAGAAGTGAACTTCTTTCTCTTACTCAGGACAGAGTAGGTCTGGAGGAGGTGATCACTACAGAACTGCACAGAAGAAACAAACATCCAATCTGAAACCAAATACTGAGTAGTGTAGCTGTTGAGAAACATATCTTAATTACAAGGTGTCTGTTCCTTATTCGCTCCTTCCCAGTAATATCACAGATAGATGGAGCCCTGCAATCCACTAACCTGCCAAAGTGCCAATGTTGTAAATGTGAGGAAGCTATCTGTCCTTAGAACCCAGGCCTAGATCCACCATTTTTGTGAGTACCTGGGTGGGTGGAGGGGCAGTTAATGCTTTCCCTTCCCCATGCCTTGAAGGAGCAAGAGAGACACAGAATTGCTGAGACAGGCACACCTAAGAGGTTCTGGTGCTCAAGGTCATACATAGGTTGAGGTTATACCTGGGAAACAACTCTGCTAACACAAGAAGCTCAGCGTATGAAAGCCATCAGCCCAGACTTCTACACAGGGATAGAAGGAAAGCCCTGGGTGTGGTGCAGGACTGTCACAGGTTAAAGGTGGACTAGGAACACCGAGAAAAGTCCCCTATATCCTTGCAATGGACTGGACAGCAGCAGCCCACTGCTGGACCAGTTCATATATGTGGAGCCCTGATGGTAACCTGGGAATGAAAATATCCAATTCTACTCTGGTACTCAGCAGACCTGACTCAAGCCCTATGTCCCACCCTCACAGGCAGGCCTAGAGAAGTGAGTAACTCCAACTAAAACCCAGTGAGAGAACAGTAAAGACAAAAGACAAAGAGATGTCTCCAGAGTGCTGTTTGGGATCAGAGAATTTAAGAAGATTCTGTGAAATTATATTCTGGCTTCTGTGGTAAATAATTTTATCATAGGATTATTTCCTGATTTCTTGGAGATGTTTGTACATGAAAAAGTGGTGTAAGAAAGCTCTCCCATGTCCAAAGCTCTTAACAAATGGCTAGGGAATCTTGGATGTTTCATAAGGAAAAAGAGCTCAGTAACAGTAAGTTGCCCACAGGAAGTGCTTGGAAACTTTTACTGCTTAAGGAGAGACTGGTTTTTCCCCAAAGAGGACTCACCCTTGTTTGGCGGTTTTATTATGCAAATAAATTACCCCATACAGAAGATATGGCCATAGTTCTTTGCATAGTCATTTTCCTTTATTGGACTGCACCCATAATCTTACACCCATTTCTGGATTTGTTTCCCTTAAAAGTTTGACAGGAAGTAAGAAACCTTTCAGTTTATGAGTGATGAAACTAAGGTGACAGGAGGCTGTGAATATTTTATATTAAAGAGAGACAGGAAAAAAATAATCCCCCAATGTGTTGTGTTTGACCAAACCAAGGGGCTGTTCAATTTTTTATCACAGTGACTTATCACTTTCTCTGGGCCTATGACTACTTGCAGAAAAGAGCAAATCTATATTCCCCAAAGGAGAAATTCTGATCTGAATATGAGAATGCCACTGGTGTATGTTGAGTTATGGGTCTCCTGTTTACAGTTGATATTTGCACATTAAGATGGAGCAGCTACCAATTCAAAACCACAGCTCTTGAGCAAAGCCATATGGCATATTGAAAACACAGCAGAGGTGCTTGGTATATACCAGTGCCCAGCCTTGACATACATCCTTCTTGTTAAATTTCATTATGGATATTCTCATGAAGATTTCATGATGGAGCAGAAGAGGAAGTAACCTGGCCTCTCTTACAGGCAGCTAGAGGACTGTGGAAAATCAGAGCAGAAGTTTCATGTCTTCTGAGAATATGATTTTGTCTGGAAAAAAAAAATCCAAGCTCATCATCATCTCTGTGGGAGGTGTGGTAACCCGATTAGATTTAATGAGATGCAGAGAATTGGCAGTTAGAGCTTAAGCATGATACAGTAGCTATGTGCCTCAGATTGAGGAAATAACGGGTCTCTTGTTTTTGACCTGGAGAAAATACATGTATCTCATTAAATTGTGCCGAAGTGGTATTCATGTGTATGTGTGAAAGTTGTACATGAGGTATTATGTGTGCACCTTTTGCCATAATTCTTGGGCTAAGTGTTTATCTGGTAATAAAATAATGATTGGACTGAGGTTGTGGCCCAATGATTAAGAATAGCCACCCTATTGTGAGTGAAACTTTGCTAGACCCAAGTACAGAAGGGAAGGTGAGAGCCAGCTTGGTGGGGGCTGGTGAGAAGAAGGTGAGTGTATGATTATTCATCATTTTGGAGACATTTGATGTGGAAATGATGGCATTCAGGAGCATCAGAATAATTACGGAAAGTACTGGTAAGAATAAGACAAGAAAGAGAATGCTTCCGGCGTGGGGGGAAATAACAAGAGACTACACCAGAAAGGATGGTTCAGGTCACTATAGAATTCATGTAAGAGGAAGAATCAATTTCAATATGTGGAGGCTGAAGTAAACTCTAGGCTGTAATGTGGTTCTCAAAGTCCTCCTAAGGTGAGAGTATGAGACAGTGACTACGACCACAGGAAGAATGCTTGAGGAGTTTATTTGGGTCCCCCAGGGTTGGAGAAATGATACAAAGCTCTGTGCATGGCTAAGCAGGAACTACAGTTTATGTCCCTGAACATTTAATCTCTGTGTAATAAATACTTTTTCTCACAAGTAAGTAGCTTTTCTCTTTCATACATCACTCACTCTCTTTCATACTTTACTCACATTGTTAAGTGAAATTCTCTGGCATATATCACATAGCGATAATGGCCAATGAGTGGATTATAATTGGGTAATTTTTGCATAATTCTCCAGCCAAGCTCCCATTTTGAAGCTCTCATCTTATGGCCCTCAGTTCCTTCTGCCCCCTAGTTACCTTCTTCTATAAACAGAGCTTTTCCAGTTGTGCTTGTGGGGATGAACTTTCAGATGACATCTGAAGTTTATGATAGAGGAATGGAGTTTTCCTGGTTCTCTTTGGGTGCTGTTACATTAGGGAATCAGAGAGTCCCTAAGGTCCTGGGAGAGGTACGTTGGCTATCGCACTACAGATTCACATGGTCAGCTGAATCTAGGCCTTTTTTGTTTGCTACTTCAAATCCCAGGGACTCAGTTTCTGTGTCACAGATTTTAAACATGTCTGCTCTCCAGATGCATATGATTAAAATTCAAAACACATCCAAATATCACATTAGTCAAGAGAGTGTAGTAGTTTTGAAAGATAAAAAGCAAATAAATTGTGTATATATGTATCTTAGGGATGTGATAATAACTACACTAATGTTTATGTCAAATCTCAAAGGAGAGCAAATAGCTTAACTAATGGTGTGTTACGAAGTATCTCCCAGTGTGAACTACAGTAGGATTTATTAGTTCCCAGCATTGGCTACCTGAGGACAATGGGTCTGGATCTGTCTTGGATGAACTAACTTATCTGTGATTTTTTTTAAATCACAGAATAACAGTTGCTTGGAATTTGATATGCTTTAATGATGACAAAAACCTATACTTTTACTTTAAAAATTCAAAGTCTCTACACTGAGATGTCTTGGCATACGACCTTCAGAAACAAAAGATCAATCATAAGTATTTATGTATATGCAAGTCTCTATGCTTATACTGCATATGAGAGTGTTATACATATCAGAGAAAAGATTACCTTTCTGCTGATTGGATTTTTTTTTACCCTTTCCTTTTAATTGTGATATAATTGACAAATGAAAATTGCATGTACTGAAGGGATACAATATGATGATTGTATATATGTAGCGGAGTGATTATCATAATCAAGATAATTAAAAGATCCATCATTTTACATAGTTGCTGATTGGATAATTTAATTTCATTAAATAAGCAAACTTTATTTTAAGGTTCTAGGTATTTAAAATAATTTTAAATTTGAAAATATAAACCTTTGAAATACTATAAAGTTTGTTTTATAGATTTTGACTTGTTAATTTACGATTGGTTTGTTTGTTTGTTTATTTATTTATTTATTTGAGTTACATGTTCAAAAGGCCCACAGTATAGAACATTACAAAGAAAAATGTTCTGTTAATTTCTTACAAGTAAGGGTACATGTTCCAACTAGTGGTCATGGTGTTATTAAGCTGATCTCACAAAGTATCTGAGACCTCCAAGGTAAAAATCCTAATATTGTATGTAACTTTTAATCAACTTAGTGAAAGCTTGCCATTTTGGAGGATAATCCTTGGCATAAGCCTGCAATATTCTCCGCATTTTGAAAGGTTAAAATAATTTTACTGAGAGATATCCTGAAGTCTTCACTCAGGGTCAATTTTTCCAGTGATTGCAGTTCTTTCAAAATCAACGTTAAAATATTCTTTTATTTCAAAAAAAATGATTTTGAATTGTAAAACTAAATATATACTACTGTTCTTTCATTTCTTCCTTTCCTACTACCCTCTCTCCTCATTCCTTTCCCTTCCTTTTCCCTTCTCTCTTTCCCTTCCCCTCCTCCTTCCTCTCCTCCATCTCCTAGTTTTTCATCCCTGTCAGAAGACTGGGGCTCTGGTCATATTCCATTGCATCCTGTTCAGTTAATTGCAAGGGACATCTTCTCTTCCTTTCCATGGGTGGCTGAAGTGTGCACTATTCACAAATAATTCTGAATATGGTTCATTGCTTCATGAACTACCAGAGCAACCTGCATTCCAGGGCAGTGTAATGATCTGCCTTGCTGTAATTATTCTGCCTAGGATGATGTCTCCTAATTCTAATTTTGATTTATTTTTTTCTGTACCCCATGATGGGATACACAGGACTTCTGAGACTTAGCTATGAAACGATTGATTGATTGATTGACTAAAGATGATTTAGTATCATTTCTATAGTCATAATTCTATGACAGAGTCATCTTTCTCAAAAAGCATTACCTAAAAGTGCACACAATCTTACAAAATTCATGCAGCTACTCATGTTTCCAAGTATGCTCTGGGTGTGTAGGGTCTATTCTTACCCAGGGGTGTGGTGATCAGTGCTCAAAACTAACTCTTTGGGAGGAACACAAACCAAGACAGCAACAATACCAAATGTGCTCATTTGTGACATTTATTAATTTCTATGGTGAAAGTGTGCTGATTTCTGCCTGTCAATGTGGCATCTCTGAATCTGGAGCAGAGATCTTCAAAGTAGCTCTTAGAGCTGTCTCTAGCATCAATTACTTCTAACATAGACACTCCATCTTTGACTTATGATTTCCTACAGTGAGTTCTGGGAAATTCACTGCAAGATGTGATTCTCATTTGGTTTCCTAAGGTTCAACTCTGGGAATTTTGGTGCCGGAATAGAGGAAGTTGGTTTGTGTTTGTCATGAGGTGGTGGCTTTTATGGGTGAAGTATCATATGTAGGAACCTCAGTGTCAGCCATGTGAAGCTGGCCCTAATTATGGTTGTTGGTCAGAAACTGTGACTGTAAATTACATATGATTTTGCTGATCAGAGAATGCTGGGAATGTCTGGAGATATTTTGATTGTCACAAATGGGCACATAGTGCTCTGGCCAGAGTTTCTGCTAAAATTCTACAGCAACATATTTGTCACCACTGAAATTGAAAAAGTTGGTTCTATTTGGAACCTGGCAAGTCACATAAATAGTGTTCCCTGCAGTATTTACCCCTTAACTTGTTTTGGGGACTTCCCACCATGTACTCTGCAAAAGGTACATTCATACCAGAGATCCACAGCTCTGTCCTTTATTCCCAGAAAATGCAAGAACGGCTTATTTATGGATGTATTTGAAAACCAATGTGTAGTCCTGACTCTACACATTGTGACTCTCTCACTTGCAACTTGAGATTTTACCTCTATTTGAGCCATCCAGTCCAAGTGCAGGTGCCAGGAGATATGGACAGACTGGTATTGTCTATCTTTCTTAGTTTGGGTCACTAATGCTATGATGAAATACCATGTCTAAAGCAACGTTGGGAGTAAAGGGTTCATTTGGCTTACACTTCCATATTGCTGTTCATCATCAAAGAAAGTCAGAACAGGAAGTCAAACAGGGCAGGAACCTGGAGGCAGGAGCCAATGAAGAGGCCATGGAGGAGTGCAGTTTACTGGCTTGCTCCTCATAGCTTGCTCAACCTGCTTTATTATGGAAATCAAGACCACAAGCCCATGGATAGCACCACCCACAATAGGCTGAACCTTCCCTGCTGAATCACTTGTTAAGAAAATGCCTTACAGGCTTGTCTACAGCTTGACACTTGAGGTTCCCTCCTCTCATATGACTTTAACTTGTGTCAAATTCACATAAATCTATTCAGCACACTATCTAACATTACTTCTCACCAGAAAAAAATGTCATTCTGAGAAGCGGGTATGGCATCTTCTCCCTGGGTGACTTGTGTGTTTACTATTATCTGTGCAATTACATGCCCCAGGAAAGACGCATTCACAGTATTACATGCTATATTTCTGAAAGACTAGCCTTGAATTATGCCTGTGTAGAGCATTAAAAATTTAAGTGATTTAAATAGGTAAAATTAATGGCCACAATTTGCAGGAGCCTAATTGTGTAGGGAAAGCTTTGCAATCTGTGGTAACCAGCTCTTACACTTCCATATTGCTGTTTATCATCATAGTCAGAACAGGAACTTAAATAGGGCAGGAACTTGGAGGAAGGATTCTAATAGTGCCCTAAAATCTCTGTACTGTAGATACATTTGACCTGGTTTTTTATTGAAGGGGAAGGTGGGGTTCATTCGATATTCATTTCGACCCCAGTGTCTCAAAGCATGTGATGAATCACTTGCTTAGAGTAGTATGTCAAGTTGGTTAGAAAGGGAATCTATGAACATGGCCTTACTGTCCTTGCTGCAGGAACTCACATGTACTCCATACAAAGGCAGAAGAAAAAATAAAGGCTTTGGCTTTAGAGCAGCCATGATGGTCTATTAGCCCCACCATTTCCCACTACAAACTTGGGCAGGTGAATGCACTTTTTTTTTTTTTTTGAGTGGCAATTTGTTCATCTCTTACAGTTTTTTTTTTTAAATTATAATTCCTCCTTAAATAAAGGGTTGTTGAAAGGATTAAGCCTCATAGGGCACTTAAAGTGATTAGAAGCAGTACTTAATAAATGTGTGTGCTTTCACTTGTCCCTTCCAATTTTTTTTCCTTAATTTATATCTGAGGACAAGTTTGAGCCTAATACAAACTGAAATAGATACGTTAAGGAATGACTCAAAAGGAGCCTGGGATAGTTGCTTTATGTTTTCAAATCCCTTGGAATAATGTACTAGGTTTTAGTTGTCTGTTTCAACAGCCACAGGCTTGCTTATATGTTCTCTTAAAAATAGACTTTGATCATACCCAGATGTATGGAAAGTGTTTATATCTCTCTTCTCTTGTCCAATTCATTTCTGAGATACAATCTTTAGATAGGAAGTTTTGGGAACATCTTCTTAGGTGTGAATTATAAATAATGACAGCAGAAGATTCAGGATGCCTGTACCTGTTCAGTCTGAATTCACCAAAAGATTAGGACTACAAATGCGAGAGCAGGGTTTTAAGTAAAATGGTACAACTGCTTTTGAAGTGTACTGAAAGGCGTAGCTGCTTGGAAACTTTTGTGAGTCACCAGGTAAGCTTTCAAAAATGAAATATTTCTTCTCTTCAGAGATTAATCTGTTATCATTATAAAGCAATTGGAAAAATAAAAAAGAAAGGCAAAATGCTTGTGTGTGTGTGTGCTCAAGAGTGTGAGTGTGTGTGAGTGTGGATGGTTGTGCTCATGAGTATGTGTGCATCTATGTGTGTGTGTGTGTGTGTGTGTGTGTGTGTGTGTGTGTGTGCATGTCTGAATAACAAATTCAGTCTTAAATTGGTCTGATCTATACAGAGCATTCAGTAGTTATTCCTCTGTAACAGTCCTGATTTTCTGCCTGAGCTCCCTTCCATCCCCCCATTCCAACAGGTGGGAGGGCGGAGTAAAGAAAAGGGATAGCTATATTTATTTCAGATTTGCAATCTCTTTCCAATAGTTTAAACTGCCTGTTTGAGAAAGCCATTTTATGCTTGGATGACTCAGGTAAGTGATTATTCTTAGGCTTTGAAGAATGGGGTGGGCGAGATGAGCTGACCTTGCTATGGCAGGAATGAGACTGGAAGCCTATTTGATGGTTCATGGGTGACTTTCTTTTTACTATATACATACTGCAGAGGCTGCAAAGGAGCTGTGTGAGGCTTGCTTTCTGAAGGGTCAGTCCCATGCAGGAGGCTCTACTTCTAAAAGACGATGGCCCCATAACTTCTAAAAGAACCCTATTCCTAGTTATAGCATGTTAGGGATTCATTGTCATTATTTATTGTTTGAGGGGATACATTCTTTATGAAGCTGCCTCCTTCTGGCTCCTCCCCCATTGACCTCTTTTTGTGTGATTTTTTTGAGACAGGGTTTCCCTGTGTAGCCCTGACTGTTCTGGAACTCACTCTGTAGACTAGGTTGGCTTTGAACTCACAGAGATCCACAAGCCCCTGTCTCCCAAGTGCTAGGATTAAAGGTGTGCACCACCACCTCCCCGCTATCCCCATCATCCTTTTACATGTAATAAGAACGTACCTATTGAAAAGGAGATAAGAATCCATTATACTAATATTACCTGATCACTTTTTCTGTCATCTCATTCTAACAATGAATCCAACAAGAAACTATGTGAAGCAAAGCATTATACTAATTTTCTTTATAAATAAATCTAGAGAGCTCATGTTTCTAAATTCTGAAGATTGTGAATATAGAGTTCTTTTTTATATCATGCAAAAGTTCTCATAGACAAGTAAGCCTGATGTGTACCACAGACCTAATGTATTGATATATGTGATTTCTTTGTAGTAAAGGAACTTAAAAGCCTAAAATTAAAGGATTAACAACATGTCATATATTAGCTGTTGATACATTTGATCACAGAAAAATACATACAGCTTAATCAGTGTTTGCAACAAACTGTAAACTTCTGTGACACTGTTGTAAAACTTTTTATTAGATGAATTTTTGAGTCTTATCCATTCAGAAAAGGGTGAAACTCAATAAGAAATCAATAGTAGTTGTAGTCAGGTAATTGACAAAATACAAGATGCAAATACTCCATGAATTTATGCAGTTATATATCATGGTCAATCTCACTATCATTCAGATAAAAATTCAACTAATTCCTATATATTCTAGGTTTCAGTAATGCTTTAATGCTTTGATTGGTTCTCTGTGTTGTCCATACCATTCATTCTAGCCACAGGAACTTGGTTAGCAGTAGCTCCCAGCTCTGTCCATAATATGTTATCAGGAGAAGCAGATACAAATGTGGGAAGGGATTTGCTGGTCCTTTCATAACTGTGCTGGTGATGGAGTGTCTGTGCATGCCTGGTAAGCACAGAGCTTGCTACCACTCTGGTCCATGACCACATTAGCCCACACTGGGAAGCCCATGTCATACACAATAGATAGCCCAGCTTTTGTACAAGGCAAGCAGATGTTTCAGAGAAAGGAAATTATGTATTTTTATCTCCTACAAAGAGAAAGACTAGAAAGTATTTTCTTGAAGCTGAGTAGCCTATGTATTGACCTCTTTAGATCTACAATGGATTTGAGGTCCTTTATATTTAGTGAGAAACAAAAGGTAGTATCTGGATCAAGATATTGATTATAAATGAAACACTGAAAATGAAGCAATTGGCATTATTAAAACACCAATATTGATATTATTATATATTTACTGTTAGCAATGTACTTAAGTCTGACATGTGGTATCTTCATTTTCCACTGTTTAGCATAAAAGGGGAATAATAATTGGGCTAAGAACTTACTAGACCCTTCCCTGATAGGAGTTTTGTGTCTACATTCTGTGCAGTTGCTTTCAGTCACACATTGGTTGCTGACTCTAAGAGATATTATTAAATAGGTATGTTTCATCAGGAGAGAGTTCATGTACTCTCATTTGCCGACTTTAAATTTTTAAGATTTTATGAATTCAGGTTTTCATTTGGAAGGAATGCTCTTTATTAAGGACATAATTATAGATGGACACACTTGTGTATTTATCTTTTTGTATTTAGAGATAAATTTATGAGATTTGTTTTTGTATTGGTATGTATAAAATGTGTGTGTGTGTGCTCATGTTCATGTGTGCCAGTGTGTTACTTGTGTACATGTTCATGTGTATGAGTGTAGGCATCTTAGCGCCCTAGTGCATGTGTTGTCTGAGGTCAACCTTAGGTTCCAAATCACTGACTTCCATGTGGTTTGAGATGGAGTCTTTTGTTTGCCACTGTCTAATCCAGGCTAGCTGGCATATGAGCCTCTGGGATCCTCCCGTGTCTGCCCCCATCTCACTGTGGCAGTGTTGGGGTTACAGATCTACCCAACCTTGCCATAGTCTGCTCTGCATGATTATGGACTTGTGAATACAGGTTCTTATGTTTATGTGGAAATTCCTTTACTTACTAAGCTCTCTCTCTAACCCTTGCTTCGCTGTTATTAAAACTCTTCAGTACTTAAGGTAAAATGAAGCATTCTTTTTTTGATGAAAATGCATATATTTCATCCAGAATTATCATTATTACACAATTAGACTTGTTCCCAATGACAGATAAGACAAAACTGTACAAATCAAACCTTTGACGGTCTTGATGGATGGATTTAGTGGGTGAGACCAAAAGGAAGAGGGTTCTTTGTACAATGCTCTCCATGGGTATGTGGTCTTGCAGAGAATTGTGATCCTTAAATACGATTGAGATTATCCAAGTTGAAGAGAGTATGGAATTCCCTTCTTAATTCCCATGAGTATACCCACTATCTTCATTCCAATAACTTCCATGTCTCTTAGATATTTGGTGGGCTTTTGAAGTAACAAGAAATGCCTCCAATTTGACCTCTGTCCACTTCAGCATTGGGAATGTATGCTAAACCATATAACTCTCATAATTGTGGCCTATTTGTTTCTGTTGTTTTGTATTGTATTTATTATTATAAAAGAAAGAACCATTTGTTGGACTGAAAGAGGGAGCTGTTGGGGGGAAAAGGTATACCTTAAACTTAAAAAAGGGGGGGGGGGAAGAGAATGGGAGGGTGAGGGGGAAGAGGGGGGGAGGGTGGGATTGGAGGGGGGAGTAGGGAGGGGATTGTGATTGAGATGTAACTTGAAGAAATAAAAAATAAGTTAAAAAAACCCTAAGTATCAGTGGTCCCCCTAGATTTAGGGTAGAGGCAGGGATTGATAGGTGGAGCACAGGGCATTTTTAGAGAAAAGAAACTTTGTGCCACACTGCAATATTATCTAGATGCTCTTTTCATCTGTTAAAACCCATAGAATGCACAGTCAAAATGAAGCATTCTTATATTGACAATTCTATTTCCTCCCACTTAATGCAAGGAAATGAAGTTTTATTTGTTAAAGCAGAACTATTCAAAAGAGATTAAGTTATGGACTTGAGTCTGTATCTACCGACTTCATAATTTTGGACAGTTTTATAAGATGTCCATTTCTCCAGTATTTCCTTGCTTGCTGACTGACAGGCTTGAAGAAGCATTGATGAGGAATTTTATTTGGAGTGTTCCATAAAGCCTGCCTTAAATTAGATGCCACTTCAATTCGGTCTATGTGCTTCAGTTATTATTTTTATTATTATTGACTGAGAAAATGATGAAATATAGCATCCTTGAATTATAGATGTGAATAGTTCAGTTCAGCATTTTATTAAAAGTGCCTGAGCATCTGCTAAGCATCAGGCATTTTGTATGCATTGCCACACAGGATGTGCTATGTATAGAGTGATGGATCACACATGGGCGCTCTTCTAGGGAGGGGTATGATCTAGGGGATGGGACCATAGAGATATTCTTTTCTATTCCTTCCTATGCACAAGGAAATTATTTCATTGCCTTACTGAAACAGAACTCAGCTAGTGCATGTTCCTGAATTCCTGCCTCCCTTTTGGAGAAAGTGTGCCAGGGTATGGTGAGGAGCATTTCCATTGGTTGCCTGGCTATAGGAGAAGTGTTCTGTTTATGAGTAGAAGACACTGTTTGGCATTCATGTTTATTTCATATTCTAACATAATTTTTAGAGAGAAGGGACAAAGAAATTAGCAAGCTGGATTAATGAAGCAGAAAGACATGGCTCCAGATCCCTGCCCTGTACTATATTTTGAGGTTAAATGATCTGACATATCTGAACCTTGATTTTCTCATCTTATGAAGATATCCAAAGACACTGAATAAGATAAAAAAAATTCTTAGGAGTGACAAGATGGCTTAGTGGGTAAAGTGCTTGCTTTGGAAGGTTGAGGACCTGAACTTAGATCCATAGTACCCATGTAAAAATTCCTGTTGTGGTAGCAGTGGTGCTGAAGCTTGGAAGTCTCATCATCCAGTCTAGCCAAATGGTTACTTCAGGAAAAGTGAGGGACCATTAGAGAAATACAGCTGATGTCAAGCTCTGGGCTCCACGTTCATGGATGAGTGTAGTCCAGCCAACCCCACCCCACACACCATGCCTCATATGCATGTGCATACTTGTACACACTACACACAAAATGGGGAAAATCACAGCATCTAAATGTTGTCTTTCCAATCTTCATTGAATGGGTAGTGTTCACATTTATTATGGTGAGGGCTATGAAAGGACTGATGTCTCTAGGAGGGGGACTAAGAGAGGCGTGCAGGGTATAAGGGCAGTGAGCTCATCTGTAAGGCAGAGAACCTCGGGGGCTTTAAGGCATGGATTTTCAGAATGTTTGCCATTCCTTCTCTGTCTCTTCTTTAAAGCAACCAGAAGTGAAAACTTTATTATTAAACTCCATGGACTTATATCTAATAACATGGGTTGGTACAAAGGGAAAAGAGAAGAAAAGGGTTGTAAGATTAAATAAAGGAGAAAGGAAAGGGAAGGGGGGCAGAGATTGAGAGGGTAGGGTGAGAAAGAGAGGGGGGGAGAGGGAGAGGGAGGGAGGTTTTGGTGTCTCTTTTAAAAGGTTGGCAATATTTCATGGAAGTCCCAGTCTCCTGACCTCATGAATTTATCAACCCCCACCACCACTACAAAATGACATTAGGGCTAGAATGTGTGAATGGAGGGAGGTACAATTCAGTTGAGACTAACTTATTTTCTGTTGTAACCAGCATGAGGGATTCATAATCTTGGGCCTCAAAAGGTTCCTAAGAAACTTGCCACATGTTCCTTATATCTCACTAAATTTTAAGTCACTCAGATGTTTAGTATATGCTTTCTAAAGCTCATCTGAGATGAACCATTGGAGGAAAGCTATGTAGCACAAATGCATGTATTATACTGTTCATTTGAATACTTAAGAATGGACTTTGCTTTTTAGCTGCATTGTTTCTTGAGTCAGGATTTTACCTTATATCCCAGACTAGTCTCCAACCTCCAACTCATAATCCTCCTGCCTCAAGCTCCTGAGGAATGTGCTTCCACATCTGGCTTGGAATGGAATATCACTAATCATGTAAAACCACTACCAGCAGTGAGGAAGTTGGAAGGTGTGGCACTTGGAGAAACTAGAACTTCAGGATCAGCCAGAAGATCTAAATGTTTTTACCACAATAACTGGAATTCTGACCATGCATTAGTACGGAGCTGCTGGAGCACATGGATGAGCTGGTGCTACAAAACCAGATCTGGGAGCATGTCATCACCATCAAAGATGAAACATGGCTATGATTAAAGTTGGTAGTGGCTGCAGGCACTGACTTGGGACTGCAGAGGAGCTGCGAGGAGCCTGAGAGACCCAGGGAGGCTCCAGGGTGGAGGAATCTACAGAGCCACAAGTACCCTCAGAACAACAACAACAACAAAAAGGCAGGTCCTATGGGAAGATGCTTTAAAAAAAGTAGAATCATGAAAAGGAAGGAAAGATGGTGCAGCCAATCTGTATGTGAGAGAGAATTGAAAAAAATATAGATGTGACGAGGAAGAGTATGGGAGTTATATGGGAGCACAGGCTAAGTGGAAAAAGAACATGGTTTACTGAATAATAGGGCTGGCTGGCAACTTAAACACACTGTTGCTGCTTACCTAGCTCGAAGAAGGCGAGTGCAGGGCCTCGGTGAACCTCTGCAGCAGGATGGGCAGCAGATTGGATCTCCCTTAGATCCTGCCCTTGAACACTCTGCCTAGCTGAATGATCATGCTGGCTCTGGGAAACAACAGGATATCCGAGATGAGTCTCAGCGATCGCCCAAAGTATATGGTGCTTCAGAAAGCAGACATAGTAAACCAGACCAATGACTCTTTGCAGTGAGTATATGCACATAAATCTGTTTAGGGGGGGAAAAAGACCATGACACACTGCAGTTTGCAATGCCACTTCAAAGAACAAATATTCAATGGAGAGGTTGGAAAGATGGAGGAATAGAGAATGCAAGAGCAGGAGCATGGTGGACAGAGGTGGAACTATAGATGTGACCGTGGTATGCGTATGAGAGAAGGCTCCTATGGATGGGAGAGCATATTGTAGCTAAGTAGGGTCAGCAGGGTGTTTGCAGCAGCCTGGGGTTCTAGCAGACTCCCAGACTCTGTTGCCAAGTGTGCTGCCCAGTCACACAATCGCTCTGGCTATCTGAGATGGCGAACTCAGATAGCCAGACTCATTTTCTGGATTGGGCTTCCTCTGAATGCCCCTTTGGTCTGTGCTGCCTTCAGAGGCCATGATGGTATTTGTGGTCCTTGCTTCCACCCCAGGCCATGTTCATGACCATGGCCTGTGCCACCACCGGAAGCCAGGTGGATGTCTGTGATCCGTACTACCTCTGGAAGCCATGCTGATGTTCATGTTCTATGCCGCCGCTGAGGGTCATGTTGGTGTTTGTGGTCCTGCTATGGCCAGGGGCCATGTTTATGTCCATGGCCCATGTTACCTCTAAAGATCATATGGATGCCTTTGGTCTTTGATGACACCTGAAATCATGCTGATGGTACTGTCCATGGCCCATGCCATGGCTGAGGATTGTATTAATATCCACAGCCTGTATTGCCACTGGAAACCATTCTGAGTTTCATGGTCCGTGCTGTTGACAGAAATTATGTAAAAGTCCATAATCTATTCTGCATCTGACTGTAAAGAGCAAGGACGGTTCTTTTGCGGTAGTATCAATGAGTGCAGACTCATAATTGAGAATGACTTAGAAGGCTTCTGTGACTATCTCCTTTCCCCACTCCCCAAAGAAACAGTCTAGATAGGAAACCATCAAAGAGAACTCTTAAAATTTTTGATGGGATGCTGAAATGTAGCACTTCACAGTTGATGGCTTCTGGCAGGAGTGGAGGTGTGGAAGAACTCAGTTTTCTTTAAGGGGTTGGCCACTGGGAGTTTGACCATGCTCCAGTGAGTATATGGACAACACAAAATGGATTTTTTTTCTTTCTGCCTCTTTTCTCTAGAAGGAGGTCACAAAGTTTTGTGGGAGGGTATATTTGGGAGGATTGGGAAGTGGGTGTGATTGGGATGCATTATGTGAAATTTCCAAATACTCAATAAACATTTTAGGTTGGAAAAAGGAAAGTACTAATAAACCCATTTATATTGAAAGAGAGAATAAAACTCTTACATTTTATACTTTTGTCTGTTTAGCTACAGGAGAAAATTTAATTTGTCTAAAATATTTAAAAAGTCAAATTATTTAAGAAGAGAAAGTAAGACCTGTTCCCAATGTTTTTGTTAGAGGCAGGCATTTTTGCTGTCTTTTAATGAGATTCAGATAGATTCAGGTGTACATAATTATTCAGCATACTTCTCCATGACACACGCCTGTCACACATTAGCTGAATAAAGGAAGGATTACTGTATACTGATTGTGAAGATTCTAAGTCTGAGTTATAGTTCTGGCTCTGTGGCGTGCCTGTTGTGTGATCTTAGATAAGTTAATGAATCTCTTTAAGCCATTTATTCATGGAAAAGAGTAGTTAAAATGTGTTGTGTGGAGTATTACATGAGATAATGCTTGTAAAACCACTTTTTTTTTTTTGGTTGGGATTTGCTAAGAGCACATGAATATTCAGTATCTTTTTTTTAAAACATTTTTTATTTATTTATTATGTATACAGTATTTGCTCTACATATATGCCCGGGCAGATCTCAATGTAGATGGCTGTGAGCCACCACGTGGTTGCTGGGAATTGAACTCAGGACCTTGGGAAGAACAGCCAGTGCTCTTAACCTCTGAGCCACCTCTCCAGCCCAGTATTCAGTATCTTAATTACTAATGTTGATAATAATAATTGTAGCAACTGCAAAAGCTATTGGAAAAATTAAATGATGAGGAAACAGACAACCCAATTATAATGGACACAAGATCTGAACAGACACATTAATAAAGTTATACACATGCCAAATATGTGTAAAAGATGTCTAATCTCTGTCAATAGAGAAATGAATTAAAATGGTGAGTAGCATATCTATTGGGTTGACTAAAATAATCCAGTGCCAAACACTGCTGACAATATACCACTTTCCAACTTTCCAGGAAGTCTCATTATTGATGGGAGGGCAAAATGATCCTTCCTCTTTGGAAGAAAGATTGACAACTTCTTATGGAAGTAAGGAATGTTCATCATATGATCCCGCACAATTGCATTCCTTGTCATTTATACAAACAAAGTAGAGACATATATAAACACAATGATGTTTTCACACATTTCTATGGTATTGTTACTCACATTTGTCCAACCCTGGAGCCAACCAAGATGTACCTCAACAATGTAATTCCTGAAAAAAATGTGAAATATTTCAAGAGAAAAGTATGTTATTTGGTGACATTAGCAAATAATACACAACGCACACACTGATGTGTAGAAGGAATATCTTGTGTATTGCATGAATACATCACCTGTCAATAAAGCCTGTGGCCTATAGAAAAAGGTAAAATAGAAGGTGGGACATCATGTAGACAGAGAGGATTTTGGGAGAGTACAGTTTGGTAGCTTATAAAGAAAGAGAGATGTTGTTCACCTGCTCAAACAAAGAGCAAAAAATCATCTTTAAGTGATCTGTGTACACTGCACATTCCACACGTATGTTATTGAAGAACTGTATATTGCTTGTGAGAGTTTATATGTTTATAGAACAAAAAGACCAGATACCAGTGAATTTGGAAAATTCCTGACAAGATTCAACCTGGAGGATGCTGAGACACTGATATGTTTGTTCCAGTATCCTGCTTGATCCAGTCATAGACTGCCTCAGTTGCTGTTTCATCAAGGCCTACTTCCAGGACAACCTAAAAACTGCTAGCCCAAATCACTCAGTATCACAGACTGTTCCGGTCAGGACTTCATTTAAGCCTGCATTTTCACAGAATATAGAGACTGGACAACAAATGCTATAGTTAGCTTTCTTAACCATTTTCTCAATTTTCTTGAGCCCCCCAAAAGGAATCCTATGTTGCAAATCAATAGGAAGCAATTTTAAGAGACTGACGTCCCATTCCTTTAAGGCAGGGGAGTTAGCTTTTGATCATTCTATTGGATGATAGATGCTTGTTGTTAAAAATGGATTGGTCACAAGTTATTAAATGGTCTTGATCAAAGAGAAAATAAGACATAAGAGTTTAGACTCATGGATTATTCTCTTTTATTTTCTCTCTACTTCTTTCTTTCTTAGGCAAGAGGAAAGGGATTGAGAAGAAAAATGGGGGAATAAAATAATATCATAAAGAAATAGAAGGAAAAAAGGGTAGAACTACTCTTAAACCAAAGAGCATTTTATAAGACAATAATCTCACATTGATATAGAATTTTGAATATTTATGCAAAAATAATGTTATTTTTGCTTACATTATTATCAATTTTGTATATTGACACAAATGTAAGGTTTACATTGGAACAGAGTTTTGTATATCACTACAAATTTAAAGTTATTTTTGATATTCATAATGCATATATATTTCAACTATTGTATAAGGTATTGGGCCTTTGCAACTCATTTAAAAATGTAATCTCGGGACTGGGGAGATGGCTCAGTGGTTAAGAGCACTGACTGTTCTTCCATAGGATCCAGGTTCAAATCCCAAGACCCACATGGCTGTTCACAGCTGTCTGTAATTACTGGGCGTTGTGGTGCACACCTTTAATCCCAGCACTCTGGATACAGAAGCAGGTAGATCTCTGTGAGTTCAAGGCCAGCCTGATCTACAAAGTGAGTCCATGACAGTCAAGGATACAGAGAGAAACCCTGTCTCGAAAAACCTAAAAAAAAAAAAAATGCAATCTCGACTTCCCATCTTTTTAAAAGTTGTTATTGCAAACTGTTTAGGAAAATTAAGTAACTCAAGTTAATAGTCAGTCAGCCAAACTCATGGGCATGACAGATTCTAGTCTAGATTTTCACAAAAAAATATACATCCTAGGTTAAACAGATAGTAAATAGCTAGAAAGAAGCAATTTTTACCTTTTCAGATATGTTAGATATATAGATGGTCCTCAAAACCCTCAGAGACATACAGAATATGGAATTTAAAGGTGTTTTTATTTAATTTAAGGCATTTTGACTATGAGACATGTCAGCACTCAGCAGCATCCCATTCAACTTGAAAGAAGATTGTGAGCACGGAAGAACCTCCATTAGGAGATGGCTTCAAATGTGGCAAGTTAGCCACTGGGAAAATACTGTCCTTGCTTCCACTACTGACAAAATGCTTTCTGAATGGACAAAACTGGAAGCAGGAAAGTCTACTGCCAAGCTCTGCCAAGACAGGGTAAACAGCCCTTCATAATTCATGCTTCACAAACATGCCTGTTAGATATACAGGTCAGAAGACTGAAAGTGATGCTTCAACATTATAGAAAAATTTAGGAGAATGTCCAGGTAGCAAGCTGTCTGTCAATTCTATAGTACTGGAAGCTGCTTGCCTGAACTTCCTGTGTATTCAGGTAATATTTATTCCTTCTTAAGTCTCTAATAGTGCTGGAATCTAAATGGTCATAGTTTTAGTTTAGGATTTAAGAAGATGTTTTAGGTCTAAGAAGATGTTTTTAGATTGGTAATGTAAATTAGGATAGAAATTGAGTTAGGTACAGAAATTTGAGCTCACCAAGTTAGGATAGGTAACAGAATACTTTCTCCAAAGTTGCCAAAAGCATAAGGACTGGACATTGTGGATATATATCATACCACATAGTTTTCATAATTCTTTCATAATTGTTACTATTGTATTAGTTTTGTTGTAAGAAAAAGAGCCTTTTATTGGACTAAAATGGGGAATTGTAGAAGGAATATCTTGTGTACTATATGGACACATCATCTGTCAATAAAACTTATGGCCTATAGGAAAAGGTAAAATAGAAGGTGGGACATCTGGTAGGCAGAGAGGATTCTGGGAGAGTTCCAGATGTGGGAGATTCACCAGGAATATGGAGGAGGACACACACATGATATCTAAGCAGAGGTAACCAGCCACATGGCATAACTTAGACTAGAATAAATAGATTAAGTTACAAGCTAATCAGGGAATGAGCCTAGATATATGGCCAAGGTATTTGTAAACATATTTTGAGTCTGAGAGTCTTATTTATGGGAGCTGAGGGCTGGGAAGAAGAGAACACACATTACAACAGTGATGTGGACGAACCTTACGCATACTGTTGTAAATGAAAAGAGCCAGCCTGAAAAGAGTGCTAACAAGACAACTACAACTTTGTTCTGGAAAAGACAAAGCAACAGAGAGAGCGAGATCAGTGGCTGCCTGGGGCAGGTTGAGGTAAGGTGAACAGATGGAATACAAACTCATTCTAGTGCATCTAAAACCTGTGCATGTACACCACAAAGAGTGAGTCTGAAGGTAAACTGTGAGCTTGAGAAGGTGATGCATCAATATTGGCGCATCAGTGAGAACAAAAACACTCCACTGCTGCAAGAGTTGATAATAAGAGGACAAAAATGAGTGTGGTGGGGCAGGCAGGGTGGAGGAATAAAGGAAAACATGGAACTCTGTGCTCTTCCCTCAACTGGAGTTTTATGTAGAGCTGAAAATGCTTTAAAAATAGTTCAAAATCACCAGGGAAAAGAAGATGTTAAAATGAGCAGGAAGAGTAGTTGAATCAGAAGTATCAAGAATCAGGCTAGTGTCACATATCCCCAAAACAAGGTCAAAAATGGGAGAATATTATTTCAATAAAATGTATGTAAACTGTTTACATATACCAAATATCTAGTAACTAACCCATTTTATTTTACAAAATAGGACAAAGATGATTGATTCTTTGACCAACATGTATATGATGAGGCAGAAAGAATTAATACTACTTTGGAAGATGCATTTAGAGATGTTTAATAAGCCCAGGAACCTTTGAATCTAGAAGCTAAGCTGGTATCTAAGACATGTATAAGTAAATAAAAAGCAACCCATTATATTCTGGAGACTACCAATATTTTCCCATGGTTTTGCTTTCAAGTAAATATGCTGTAGGGTAAATGTGAAATGTGAGTGGACCTTCATAAATTGCACCATATGTCAGCCAAACTTGTGAGTTCTAGATTATGCCATGGGCTGGCAAATGTTCAATGTAACTGGCCAGATGGTGAATATTTTTGACTTCATGAAAACATATGGTTTTTTTTTTGTTATTAGAATCAGCTGGGGTAGCATAAAAATGGCATAGACAGTATGCTTATGGGTACAAATGTCAGTGTTCTAAGAAAACTTTATTTATAAAACAAGGCAGAGGTCTGAGTTTGGCCTGGGATCAGTTTTGCAATTCCTGTTCTGTAAGAAGCAAATTTTAAAAAGTAGCTACTATTATCAAGTAAATGGCATCATCATATTTTAGTTTTAGAAAAAAATACCCTGAGAGTATTCAGGAAAATGGAGAAGAAGGTTTTGATAGTAACCAAAAATTGATGATATAGAACCTTGGTGATGGAGATTTTATATCAATGACCCAAAAGGAGGGTGTAGAGGCAGTAAAGAACTCAAGCAAAATGACTTGAGTTTGGATTCCTACTACTCAGGAAAAAGCACAGTGTGTTAGAATATACTTGCAACTCTAGCCCTAGGTAGAGGGCATGGAGGCAGCAGGATCCTTGTGGCTTCCTGACCAGTTAGCTCTGGGTTCAGTGAGAGAGCCTGTCTCAAAACATAAGCTGGAGAGAGATAGAGAAAGGTACCTTCTGTTCACCTCTTGCTTCCACACACATGTGCACACATGGATGTTCTCACAAATACACACACACACACACATAATGTACACATGAACACAACACACCCAAAATAAATATTTTTTAAAAATTGAAATAATAAAATATCCCAGGTTTAGTGTGCCCCTGTGTCATGGAGGAGGGGTGCTTTACCTTCAATAACACAATGTTTTTATCTTCCTTTCATTTATATAGAATAAAAAAAAGGAAACACACATACACTTGGTAGAAGGATATTGGGTTTAGTTTTGAGGTTCTTGTGGCTCATCGAGAAATCTGAGTTGCTGTTCCATAAGTGAGCCAAAGATGACCTACATGTTACTTCTTTGAAGCAGGATGAGATTAATCAGCTCAAGAGCTCTAGTACCTGACACATTTTTATACATGTTATTAAATACAGTCCTAACAAGCAGGTGTTTAGACATTTAGAACCTGTTTTTATGTGTTCTACGGTACATACCCAACAGCTGCTATATAGTGAAGAAAACTCTGGGTCATTAATAAGAAAAGCTCCAGCTGCCCCTCTTGCCCAGAGAAACCCTGCTGTGCTATTGTAGAATCTTAGAAATAAGACTCCTCTTTCCTGGAGCCTTCTTGTCCCCTTACCCCTCTTCTTAGGATATGTTGAGTCTATTCACCCAGTACACACTTTTGTGCACAACTACTTAAAAACCACAATCAACAGGAACCAACAACCAACCAACAACCTATTCTACTTCTCAGCAGCCTAGAATTTATATACTGTCTGAAAAGTCCCCAGAATTCCAAAGGGCACACAATTACAGAAGCTATCTACCACTGGCAAAATCACGCTCCCTCCCACGTCCCTGCAGAACATGATGTAATCACACTCAGCTGCTGCAAAGCAGTGCCATATCCCCAGACCCAGGATTAAAACAAAACGATATTCTTATCATATTCCTGTTCAATATCTTAGAAAACTTGGAATAACTCTGCCTCAGGACCCAGCCATACCACTTCTGGGTATACATCCAAATGATTCCTCACCAAATCAAAAGGAAATTTCCTTATCTATTGTCATAGAAGCCTTATTTGTAATGTCTAGAAACTGGAAACAACCCAGATGTCCCTCAACGGAAGAATGGATTAAAAAACTGTAGTACATCTGCACAATGGAATACTACTCAGCTATCAGAAACAACAAAATCATACAAATTGCAGCCAAATGGATGGAACTAGAGAAGTTCATCCTGAGTGAGCTAACCTAGACTCAGAAGGATGCACATGGCATCTATTCACTTATAATTGGATTTTAGCCATATAGTACAGGATAACTATACTACAACCAATGCACCGAAGGGAAAATGAGCATAGACTCTTTTTCCTGTCAATGAGACACTTTGCCCTAGTGGTGCTGCCTTGTATGCTCCCAGTGTATGAGGAGGCTCTTGGCTCTCATATGACTGCTGAACTGGGGGACTGTTATGTTGGGATACTCCACTCCAGAGGAGTGGGATGGAAGGGATAGGGCATAGAGGGTGGGAGGGCGGGACTGGGAGGGGTGGAAAGAGGACAGACACTGTGATGAAGATGTAACCTGATGTAATAAATAAATATTAAACAAAAACAAAGAAACAAAAATTCTAAAATTCTCACTACAGGCTAACTCCCTAGCAGATTGTTAAAAAAAAAAAATCACTTAGAACTTCTGAACTCAGTTCAGTGGTCAAATGCAAATATTTACTTTGCTGTGGTATTGTTGGTAGTTGGTATCAGTCTCAAATGAGATAACAGAGATGATGACATTTTATGCAAATAAAACTGAATCACTGTGAGACCTGCATGGTGTTGTATACCATCACTCTTGACTGACAGTTCTTCACGATTTCCTACTTAGTTTCTTGAAAAAACACATATATTTTATTCCTAATCCTTTAAAGTCAAGGTAAGCTCCATCCAGTAAATGGCCAACACAAAATGAACCTAATGGTATTTTTGTAGACTGTTCATCTCAAATTCTCTGCTTGGGCATTTTTTTTTGTATTACTGGTATTTGTGTACATATATGGTTTCTGAATGTGTGTTTTGACAAGGTGTTGTTAAGCCTGAGAATCAGGAGAAAAAACAAAATTCACAATTTTTCAATTAAAGCAAGCTGTACTTTGGGGTATACCCAGGACTGGCCAGCCAGCTGTATCACTCTAAGTTGGGATTTGAGAGAGCAGCCCCTGCAGACCTCTGTAGCTCCCTTTTATAGGAGGAATAAGATGTTACAGTGGCCAGAGAATTGGCTGTTATATATAAAAACATACAATTAAAGGGAAGGGACAAGGCTGAGAACATACATCTTATGAATGGAGTTGCAAGTAGTTCACATCAGATCTAAGAAATAGGAACTTATTCCTTTTTTTTTTAAATACTTTATTTTTTTTTCTTCAAGTTACATCTCAGTAACAAACCCCTCCCTATTCCCCCTTCCTAACCCGCCCTTCCACCCTCTTCCCTCCAGAGGTTTCCCCTTTCAGTCCAACAGCTGGTTCCTTCTCTTATAACAGTAAGTATTATACAAAACAATAGATATAAATATGCCACATTTATGAGAGTAAATTGGCCCAGTATACCTTCCCAATGTTCAGTTTATACCTATTTGGCCCCTGACTTTAACATTCTACTATCTACCCAACTCCATGAGTTTAAAGGTCTATATGTGACTCAACATTCATACTATCTTGCAACACACTTTTAAGAGTATCTTCTTAGATCCATAACACCCTCTTGATTCCTAAACAGTTCAAAATTTAACTATAAGATTCTATCTGTCTATTCTTCAACCACCTCAGAGACCTGAGAGGGATAAATATAACTGCTTATATAGGAAGTGCAGAGCCTGCAGCTTCCAAAACTAAGAAAGAACATACCAATAACTGCCTGGACAGTTCCCATTTTCTCTCCATACATTCCAGCATCAATCTTCAGGCTTTGGGTCTTGTTTCTCTGACAGACATTTGTTGTAGAGCAGGGATTATGAAGGACTTACCTACCCTGTCTTGGCAGAGTTAGGCTGTCGACTTCCCTGCTACCAAGTTTTGTCCTTTTTGGACAGCAGTCTGTCTGCAGTTGGTGCAAGGGGTTTTTTCATGCCAAGAGAAAGGCTTGCCACTAATTCGAACTTATTCTTAATTACAAATAGAAACCTTACTTTGCAAGGACTTAACACAGATCAAACAGGAACTTATTCTGTAACTACAAATAAAACCCTTAACCTTCTAGACAAACAGAAACTTCTTAATTACAAACACAAACCTTGACTTACAAGGCCTTAACATAGGACAAACAGGAACTTATTTTTAACTATCTAAATTGCAAACAGAACCTTTAACCTGCATGATATATTTTTCCTATTTTAGTCTCATAGTCTCTCTCTCTCTCTCTCTCTCTCTCTGTGTGTGTATGTATGTATGTATGTATGTATGTAATGTATGTATGTGTGTGTTCCCCGTGTTTTATTCTGGTTTTGTTTGTTATTTTTCTTTGTTTGCTTTCTAATGAGGTAGAGTAAGGTGTGGAGATAAGTGGGTGGTGGGGTGGAAAGAATCTGAGAGGAGTTGGGGGAGAGGAACCAAGATCAGGGTATATTGTCTGAAAAAAATGTTTATTTTTTGTCTCTCTAGACTCAAGCTTTCTTTCCTTTCAGTTCTATTCATTTAAAAAATGTATTTATTCATTTATTTGTTTTTACATCCTGATTTTATCCCCCCCTTCTCTTCTCTCCACCTGTTCTCACCCTTCTACCCTCTCCCCCTTTTCCTCCTTCCCTTATCCTCAGAAAATTAAATTAAAAATTAATTAAAGTGAACATTTTTAATTAAAAAAGAAAGAAAAGAAAAGAAGTTCTATGAAAGCCATTCTCACATGAGGCTTTGACAACTAAACCTTAGACTCTGAAGAGTGGTTTGAGCAAAGAAAATGTCTGAAAAGCTGGCTGTTAGGGTTCCCAGATAGGAAAGGCCTCTACTGCATTTTATTGCCTTTAAAAAGCATTGTGAACAATGCTGAGTATGCTTGTCCTTCAGTAATATTATCTTCTTATATTCAAATTGATTTTTCTCTTAGATAGAATAACTGATAGCCAGCTTCATTTTCCTGACCCCACCACACCTTGTGTCTCCAGGCCTTCAGCCCCAGGAACACCCAGATTAGATCCCTCCTCCCTTCTCCCCCCACACGCACCCACTCTGCCCAGTGCTCTGGGACACTTCCAGCTGCCCTGAGTTGAGTTGAGTCCCTATAAGCTCTGTCTTCAGTACCTGCACCACCTGGGGTCACCAGACCTGCAACTTCTGGATCATCCAGGCTTCCAACCTCAGGAACCCTCAGTCTGTGCCACCTGAGATCCACAGGTCTTCAACTTAAAGAATATCCAGGCCTGCAACACTAGGGACACCTAGGCCTGATACACCAGGAGCATCTATCCTCATCTCCCAGACCGGCCCCACCTGGGATCACCAGGCCTAAACTTCAGGAATATCTAGAGGTCACCAGGCCTGATACAACAGGAACACCCAGGTCTGCTACAGCAGGAGACTCTGCCTTAATTGAAGTACCACCACTCCACCAACCACCACAAGACTAGCTACACCTAGAAAATCCAGACTGACAATAGGCCTGCTACACCAGCAACATCTGTGCCTCCAGCACCAGGAAAATTCAGAGTCCCTTGAAGCACCTCCAGGTGCCTTGTGCTTGGTATTGTCCCTCTGAGCTCTCCAGACACTGCTCCACTGGCCTACATCAATGCTGAGGCACCAGGAACACCCTGATTTGCATCACAGTAACATCCAGACCTGCTTCACAAAGAACATCCAGGATCAGCCAGGCACAACCAGATGGCTAATGGCCAGGATAAGAACATAACCAACAAGATGCAGGGCAATATGGCACCTTCAGATCACAGCTATCCTACTACAGCAAGCCCTAGTTGTCGAAAAAAAAAAACCCAATGCACAAGAAAATGACCTTAAAGCAAGCCCTATAATGATTATAGAGATCTTAAAAGAAGAAATGAATCAATCTCTTAAAGAAATAAAGGAAAATTCAGTCAAACAGATAAATGGAATGAATAAATCCTTTAAAGAAATGCAGGAAAATACAAACCAACAGGTGAACAAAATGAGTAATTCCTTTAAAGAATTACAGGAAACACAATCAAACAGGTGAAGGAAATGAATAAAATGGTACAAGACCTTAAAATGAAAATAAAAGAAATAAAGAAGACACAATCCCAGGGAATCCTGGAGATAGAAAACATAGGGAAGAGAACAGGAACTACATGAACAAGCATCACCAACAGATTACAAGAGACAGAAGATAGAACCTCAGGCCTAGAAGACACAATTGAAGAAATTTATACATTTGTCAAAGAAAATGTTAAATCTAAAAAGTTCCTGACACAAAACATTCAAGAAATCTAAAACACCATGAAAAGACCAAAAGAATAATAGGAGTAGAAGAAGTAGAAGACTCCCAGCTAGGCCCAGAAAATATTTTCAACAAAATAATAGAAGAAAACTTCCCCAACCTAAAGAAAGAGATGCCTATAAACATACAAGAAGCTTACAGAACACAAAATAGATTGGACCAAAAACAAAATTCTTCCCGTCACATAATAATCAATATGCTGACATACAGAACAAAGAAAGAATATTAAAATCTTCAAGGAAAAAAGATCAAGTAGCATCTAAAGGTAGACCTATCAAAATTATACCTGAGTTCTCAATAGAGACTCTTAAAGGCAGAAGGGCCTGGACACATATCTTGCAGACCCTATGAGACCATAGATGTCAGCCCAAACTACTATACCCAGCAAATTTTTTAATCACCATAGATGGAGAAAACAAGATATTGCTCTCTCTCTCTCTCTCTCTCTCTCTCTCTCTCTCTCTGCCACAAGCAATATCAAAATAACAGGAAACAACCATCATTGGTCACTAATATCTCTCAACATCAATGGACAAAATTCTCCAGTAAAAAGACACTGGCTAACAAGATGGATGCAAAAATAGTATCCATAATGTTGGAGGAAGGTCTTATATATTGATTCTCAGAGGCTGATTTCAGTGCTCAGAAATCTGGTTACTGCCCTTTCTCAGGCCCTCCCTGATTGGTCAATAAAAATCAGTGATGGCCAAGTAGCTATGCAGAAAGAGTATAGGAAGGCAGAACTTCCTGGGAAGAACCTAGGAACCCTTGGTATACACAGAGAACTCTCTTTCCACCATGACTAGGAAGCAGCAATACATTTCGGTGTGAGCTCTGAAGGTATAGCAAGCCACATGGCTGGTTGAGATTAGACGGTCAGGTACTAGTTGAGAATATCCCTAGCTAAGGCCTCAGTGTTGAAACATTAAAAGGTCTTGGTGTATTTAATTATTGGGAAAAAGGCCACCATGGGTTTCAGAACTCCAGCTAAGGTCTGAAGGCCTCCTGTCACAGGCCTTCAACTAAGGCAGGCCTACAGGCTTCCCACCACAGGCCTTAAGCTAAGGCAGGCCTACAGGCTTCTGGCCACAGGTCTCCTGGCAAGCCACAGTGGCTGCCCTTCCAGACGGCCGCTACCTGTTCTGCTGGCCTAATATAACATTTTATGGTTTTTAATAACTGTGTTTGTTAACAAGGTTGCAGTTTCACCATCATTTTGCTGCATACAAGAAACACATCTCAGCAACAAAAATAGACATTATTTCAAGGGAAAGGGCTGGAATAAGGTTTTCCAACCAAATGTGCCCAAGAAACAATCAGGAGTAGTCATTCTTGTATCCAATAAAATTGATTTTCAACTAAACTTAATCAAAACAGATTGGGAAGGACATGTCATACTTATTAAAGGAAAAATGAACCAAGATGATGTCTCAATTCTGAACATTTCTGACCCATATGCAAGGGCACCCTCATTAAAAGAAACATTACTAAAGCTTCAATCACACATCAATCCCCACACATTAATAGTGGGAGACTTCAACACCCCACTCTCACCAGTGAAGATCATTGAGACAGAAATTAAACAAAGAAATAATGAAACGAAGAAAAGTCTTCAATGAAATTGACCTAATAGATATCTACAGAACATTTCATCCAAACACAAAAGAATATACCTTCTTCTTCGCACCTCATGGACATTTCTCCAAAATTGACCATATACTGGGTCACATAGCAAACCTCAATAGATACAAGAAATTTGAAATAGCCCTTGCATCTTGTCATATAACCATGGCTTAAGCTGGACTTCAACAACAAGAGAAAAAAGCAGAAACCCTACAAACCCATGGAAACTGAACATCTCTCTACTCAATGACCACTGCATCAGTGAAGGAATAAAGAATGAAATTAAAAACTTCCTAGAATTCAATGAAAATGAAAATGCCTTCATAAAGAAATTAGAGAGATCTCATATTAGTGTTTTAAAAGCACATCTGAAGTCTCTAGAACAAAAAGAAGAAAACACACTCAAGAGGAGTAGATGGCAGGAAATAATCAAACTCAGGGATGAAATCAATTCATTAGAAACAAAGAGATTAATAGAAAGAATCAATGAAACTCAGAGCTGGTTCTTTGAGAATATCAACAAGATAGATCAACCCTTAGCCAAACTAACTAAAAGGCAGAGAGACAGTACCCAAGTTAACAAAATCAGAAGTGAAAAGGGGGACATAACAACAGACACTGAGGAAATCCAAAGAATCATAAGGTCTTGCTGCAAAAGCCTGTACTCCACAAAATTGGAAAAGCTAAATGAAGTGGATAAATTTTTTGATAGATTTCCCCTACCAAAGTTAAATCAGGAGCAGATAAACAAATTAAACAGTTCCATAACCCACAAGGAAATAGAAGCAGTTATCAAAATTATCACAATCAAAAAAAGCCCTGAGGCATATGGTTTTAGAGCAGAATTCTGCCAATCAAAGAAGAGCTAATTCCAATACTCCTCAAATTATTCCACAAAATAGAAACAGGAGGAGTTTTGACAAAATCATTCTATGAAGCTATATTCGCCTTGATACCTAAACCACACAAAGTCTCAACTAAGAAAGAGAATTTAAGACCAATCTCCCTTATGGTCATTGATGTAAAAAATACTCAGTAAAATACTGGCAAACTGAATCTAAGAACACATCAAAAATATCATCCACCATGATCAAGTAAGCTTCAGTCCAGGAATACAAGGGTGATTCAACATGCGAAAATGCACCAACGTAATCCACCATATAAACAAAATGAAAGAAAAAAAAAACACATGATCATCTCATTAGATCCCGAAAAAGCCTTTGAAAACATCCAATACCAATTCATGATAAAAGTCATGGAGAGATCAGGTATACAAGGCCCATACCTAAACATAATAAAGGCAATATACAGCAAGTCACTAGCCAACATCAAAATAAATGGAGACAAATTTAAAGCAATTCCACTAAAATCAGGGACAAGACAAGATTGTCCACTCTCCCCATATCTATTCAATATAGTACTTGAAGTTCTAGCTAGAGCAATAACACAACTAAAGGAAATTAAGGGGATACAAATTGGAAAGGAAGAAGTCAAATCATCCCTATTTGCAGATGATATGATAATATACATAAGTGACCCCCAAAACTCTATGAGAGAACTCCTACAGCTGATAAATACTTCCAGCAAAGTGGCTGGATACAAAATTAACTAAAAAAATCAGTTGCCTTCCTTTATACAAGTGATAAATGGGTTGAAAAAGAAATTAGGGCAACAACTCTCTTCACAATAGCCACAAGCAGTATAAAATACCTTGGTGTAGCGCTAACCAACCTCATGAAAAGCTTGACCTTTTGACAAGAACTTCAAGCCTCTGAAGAAAGAAATTGAAGATGATATCAGAAGATAGAAAGATCTCCCTTGCTCATTGATTGATAGAATTAACATAGCAAAAATGGTCCTCTTACTAAAAGCAATCTAAAGATTCAATGAAATTCCCATCAAAATCTTGACACAATTCTTTACAGACCTTGAAAGAACAATCCTCAACATTATATGGAAAAATTAAAAACTCAGGAGAGTGAAAACAGTCTGGTGCAATAAAAGAACCTCTGGAGGTGTCACTGTCCCTGACTTCAAGTTATACTACAAAGCAATAGTAATAAAAACCATATAGTATTGGCATAAAAACAGACAAGTTGACCAATGGAATAAAATTGAAGACCCAGAAACAAACCCAAACACCTGTGGACACTTGATTTTTTTACAAAGATGCCAATTGTATGCAATTAAAAAAAGATAGTAATTTCAACAAATGATTCTGGTCTAACTGGATGTCTACATGTAGAAGAATGCAAATAGACCCATATTTATCAATGTACACAAAACTCAAATCCAAGTGGATCAAAGACCTCAACATAAAACTGGATGCACTAAATCTAGTAGAAAAGAAAGTGTAATAAAGCCTTGAACTCATTGGCACAGGAGACAACTTCCTGAATATAACACCAATAGTTCAATCATCATGACCAACAATCAATAAATGGGACCTTATGAAACGGAAAAACTTCTTTAAGCCCAAAGACACTGTAAATAGAAGAAAATGGTAGCCCACAGATTGGAAAAACATATTAACTAACCAACATCTGACAGAGGGCTAATATCCAAAATATATAAAGAACTCAAAGAAATTAAACACCAAGAAACCAAATAAATTAAAAAAATGGGGTACAGAACTAAACCAAGAATTGACTACAGAGGAATCTCTGATGGTGGAGATGCACCTAAAGAATGCTTAACATCCTTAGTCATAAGGGAAATGCAAATAAAACTACTCTGAGATTCCATCTTGCACCTGTCAGAATGGGAAAGTTCAAAAACTCAAGTGATTGCACATTCTGGTGAGGATATGGAGAAAGGGGAACACTCCTCCACTGCTGATGGGATTGCAAACTTTTACAACCACTTTGGAAATCAGTTTGGCACCTTCTAAGAAAATTGGGAATAGTTCTACCTCAAGACCCAGATAGCTATACCACTCCTGGGAATATACCCTAAATATGCATCACCAAATCACAAGCACATTTACTTAACTATGTTCTTAGCAGCTGTATATGTCATAGTCAGAAACTGGAAACAACTCAGATGTCCTTCAACAGAGGAATGGATAAAGAAACTGTGGTACATCTATACAATGGAATACTGCTCTGCTATTAGAAACAAGGATATCATGAAATTTGTCAGCAAACGAATGGACCCAGAAAATATCATCCTGAGTGAACTAACACAGACCCCTAAAGACACACAGCGTATTTACTCACTTGTAAGTGGATATTAGCCAATATGTACAGGATCACCATGCTACAATCCACAGATCCAAAGACACTAAGTAACAAGGAGGTCTGAAGGGAAGATGCTTGAATCTTTTAAGCAGGGGAGATAAAATGGACATTGGAAGTGAATGGAGAGAGGGATCTGGATAGGAGCCCAATATTACTGCCATCCAAGAGGCCTTATCCAGCAGATAATGGAAACAGATGCAGAGACCCAGAGCCAAATGTTGAGTGAAAATCAGGGAGTCTTGGGGAAGAGTTGGGGGAAGGTTTGAGGAAGCTGGAGGGATCAAGGACACCACAGGAAGACCCACCTAGACAATTGACTTGGGCACAGTAAGACTCATGGAGACTGAACCACCAACCAAGAAACTTGCATGGACTGGTCCTAGGGTCATTACGCTTGCGGGGCTGATGGGCTGCTTGATCCTCTAGTGGATCCCCTGACAATTAGAACAGGGTCCACCTTGGACTTGGATAATTTTGCCTTCCTCTGGAGTCATTTTCCTAACAGAGCTGCCTTGTCTCGCCTCAGTGGAAGAGGAGGCAGTTGGTCCTGAAGTGATTTGATGTGCCAGAGTGGGTTGGTGCTGGGGGGGAAAGGGGGAGTGTGGAGGAGGTGGATGGGAGGGTGGGACTGGGAGAAGAGGAGGGAGCATGATGGTGATTGGAATGTAATTAAGAAGGAAATGAAGTTTAAAAAATCTTAAAAGAATAACTAATAGGATAATTTTATTCTATTTCACAAATATAAGATGTGATTTTAACTTACATCACTGAGAATATAATTTCATACAGTTAATGCTTTGGCTAAGTGAGTGATAAAAGCATTATATTATTAAGATTGACAGGGAAGGTTGACAGGATAAGACAAAAAATCAAATATTTTGGAAATCTTTGTATAGAATCAAAGACTTTGGAGAGCAAGGTAAGTAAAACACAGCTCATTCACCTTTTCTCTTAAGCAATTGCTGTTTTTTTTTTATCATGCCATAGTTTTATAAGGTTTTTGCAGATGCTATTTTATTTTGAAATCCAGAATACTCCTTAAAACTCGAGAGGTTTGCAAGGTTTGCAAAGTGAGTTGTTGGAGTCGTAATACACTCCTAGTGAGTAGCAGAGATAAATTCAAACTAGATAACAATTCTTAAAGAGCTGTACTAGGAAAAACTCCCTAAATTTCAAGGCAAAGGCAAAAGATAGAGGCAAGTCTATCACAGCTAAGTTAAAATTACATGGGGGTTAAAGGAGTCTGTGAAAATATCAGACTGTGTAGCCTCAGGGTCCTGTTCCTTCACAGAAGAACTAAATTATAAGCAACAAACTTGAAGAATGAACCTTGGAATAAATCTGAAAGCTAGTCAAAGGTTTATAGCAAATAAGTAAAGAAGGAACTGTGACAACCATAGGGAAGCTGTGTGACAATTGTAACTGTGTTAACTCCCTCACTTCTCTGCCATTCCCAACTCACTGGAGGTCTTGAAAACACAAGTGTGTATTCCTGGTGTGAGGTCTTGCCCCTGTAGCTTTCGAAGAAATACAGTAGGCCTTGATCTCAAATAGTGCTTTAACCTGCCTGGGGAAAACCTAAAGGTCTGAGGTAAATCAGTTGACTTTGTTCAGCATAATTTGGAATTTCAGGACAAAAAATTAAATTGATCTAAGCCATTTTGTTTTTTTAATTGTATTTTGCTTTTGAGATTATAATTGCATCTCCCCTTTATTTTCTTCCATCCAAGACTTCCCACATACATTCCACAGTCTCTTTCAAAATCATGGCATTTTTTAAAAAAACTAATTGTTATTGCATGCACATATGTGTTTGTGTGTATACATGTATGTGTGTGTGTTTGTGTTATATGTAGTTATAAATATAGCCTGATCAGTCCATATAATGTAACTTGTATGTATGTTTCAGGTTTGACCATTTGGCAACCAATTGGTTTGTTCTTCCCTGGGGAAGGCCACCTCTCCTGCTCCCAGCTTTTCTCAGTTGTCTATAGTTCTTTGTGTAGGTTGAGGCTTTATGGACTTTATTTTTTGTCCATTTTTGTGTGTTCCTTGGTGTCATCCTTGTTTAGCTCACATTTGTATGGTCATACTGGTGAGACTTTGTGCATATAGTTTCTGATATTACTAGCAGATACAGTCTCACAGAAAACTCACTGATTCTCTGTCCCTACATGTATTTCTGTCCTCTCTTTCACAATGTACCCTGAGCCTTAGGTGCAGGAGTGTTTTGTAGATGCATTCACTGAGACTGGGATCTACAAGTCTGCATTTTGAATGGCTATGATTTTCTGTAGTGGTCTCTGTCTGTGAAGGGAAAAGGCTATGCTTATCTCTAGGTATAAGGAAAATGATTATAGATTATTGTTGGAATATAGATATAGATTATTATGCCAGTTTAGTAACTTAGGGATTGTGGAATCACAGACAGACTAGTTAACTAAGTTTCCAGCTCCGACCATGTTCTCCTTCTTTTTGATCCCAATTAAAGAGTTGTTAGGCTGTGGGTATGAGTCTCACATTTCTTGCAAATATTTTAAGGCAAATGAGAAACACACTGTCATCTCCGGCAGAAGATCACTGTTGATTAAAAAAAAATACAGAAGATGAAAGCTTGGAAGAAAATTTCTTGGCAAAATTGACAGATTGCTCATGTATATGAGGGAATTTAGAAAAGCATATAGAAGCCCAGGCAGAGTGTAGGCCCAGATTAGAGAAGACTGTAAGTTTTCTTTTATGATTGATATCTTGGATTAACATATGCTCCCTGTGTTAAGGAGTGTTCTAGAATGGGTGTCTGGCTAAGCAAGAAAGAGTACTCCAAGATGGAGCAAATCTGCAGAGATTAGTAGGAATATAAATTAAAGATGTTAAGAAACCACTATGGAAATCAGTCTGGCGATATCTTAGAAAACTTGAAATAGCCCTACCTCAAGATGCAGACATACCACCGTTGGGTATCCACCCAAACCATTTCTCACCAAACCACAAGGACATATCCTCATCTATGTTCATAGCAGCCTTATTTGTAATTGCTAGAAACTGGAAACAACCCAGATGTCCCTCAACTGACGAATAGATAAAAAATTGTGGTACATTTACACAATGGAACATTACTCAGTTATCAGAAACAAGGAAATAATGCAATTCACAGCCAAATGGATGGCACTAGAAAAGCTCATCCTGAGTGAGCTAACCCAGACTCACATGGCATCTACTCACTTATAATTGGATTTTAGCCATATAGTACAGGATAACTATACTACAACCAACACACCAAAAAGATCAGGAACATAGACTTTGTTACCTATCAAGGGGACAATTTGCCCTAGGGGTGCTACCATGTAGGCCCCCAGTGCAAGAGGAAGCTCTTAGCCCTCATGTGACTGTTGAACTGAGAGGGGCTGATTTGTAGGGACACTTCACATTGGAGGAGTGGGATGGGTGGGAGGGGAGGAGAGGGTGGGAGAGTGGAACTGGGAAGGGTGGAAAGAGGACACTATGATGGAGATGTAACTTGACATAATAAATAAACATTATAATAAAAAAAGAAATGACTGTGTCTCTATTTATACAGACTGATTCTTTTGAAATGAGAATTGAATGTAGGATGTCTTTTATTCTAGACAATCATTCTATCATTGAGCTTCAAAGTGTTTTATTTTGGTCTAGAGTCTTGTGAAGTTTCCTAAGCTGGCATTGAACTTGTGATTCTCCTGCTTCATGTTATCTAGAATTACAGATCTGAAGCAACAGACCCATCTTAACACAATCTTATATGGATAAAATGTGAAAGACTCTATAAAATGATTAGAACTAATGAATGAGTTAATCACAATTATAGGATATGAGGTCAGAATACTAAAAATAAATTGTATTTCAATTTACATGAAATGAGTAATCTGGATAAAGAACTAGTATTTATGCATATGATGGTGTTGTGAAGAGCTCTCTGCAAAATGATCCCTACAGACTCGGTGTTTGAACACATGGTATCCAGAAGGTGCTGCTGTTTGGGGCAGGAGGAGTCTGAGTCTTAGAGGTGGATTTAGAGTGGGAAGCAAGAGGCTTGAGAGGTCTAGGCCAGCTCCCTCTTCTGACTCTGTTCTCTCTGTTTCTGATGTGTCACACTGTGAAAACGCTATAGCAGGCTGCCAGAGCTCCCACCACCACAGACCCTAATGCGTCTTCCCTCTTGTGATAGACCGTATTCCTTAAACTGCAAGTCAAATTAAAACTCTCTTCTATTAGGCTGCGACTGTCAGATACTTGGTCATAACAATAGAAAAGTGACTAAGGTAAACATTAAAATGATTAGATACTAAGGAGCAAGCTAAGAGAAATACAAAACATGCACATGAATATTATAAGACCACAAGAAATTAAAGATATCCAAATATAGGAAAATACTCCATGTTCATGAATATAAGTACTCAGTATTAAGATGGCAGTACTTCCCAGAATGTTCTACAGCTTAGTGCTGTGAGTATTGGAGTATCAGTGTATTTTTTTTTTTTAATTCAATCCAGGCAGCCAGTTGTCTGTCATTTCTTAGTTTTGGAAGCTGGTTGCTCTGCATTTCCTGTTTATTCAGATATATTTATCCTTCTCAGGTTTCTGATATGGTTGAAGACAAAATAATTATAGTCTCACTGTTAATTTTACAAGTTGTTTAGGAATCAAAAGAATGTTCTAGGTCTAAGAAGATTTTTTTTAAAGATAATAGTGCAAATTAGGATGGAAACTTAGTTAGGTATAGTTCTTTAAACTCAATGAGATAGAGAGATAAGTTGCCAAATACATATGTACTGGGCATTGGGGATGTATGTTATACCTTATAATTTTCATAATTGTTCGTATTGTTTTGAAATGCATTTGTTATAAAAATGGCTTTTATTGGACTAAAAGGGGGAAGATATGAGGGGGAAGATACACCTTAAAAAAAGAGGATAGGAGGGAGAGGGAGTGGAGGGCAGGAGGGTGGGACTGGGAGGGGATGAGAGAGGGGACTGTGATTGAGATGTAACTTGAAGAAATAAATCAATGTCGAAAAAAAAAGAGTAAAATCATGGTGAGCTAAAACAAAACAAAACCAAAATAAAACAAAACACCCAAAATAACAACAAAAAACTATATGGAATTTAGTGATCCATGAACACTTAAAACAAAAGGTTGAACATGGAATTTCTTTCTTTCTTTCTTTCTTTCTTTCTTTCTTTCTTTCTTTCTTT
>CAJQZJ010014563.1:10934467-10945981 GCA_907164525.1 Lophiomys imhausi | reverse complement strand
CACATTTCTCCTGTATTTTACCTTAGCTCTACGTTTTTTCGACACTTGGAGGTTCATAAAACCAGGTTGAACGGCTGTGTCCTTTAATTTATTTACAGTGTATTAACGTTGTTACCTGCTTTTTTTTTTAATTAGTAAATTTATTTGTTTGTTGCTACAGGTTACATCCTTGACATATTGTCCTCTTTTCCTGCTTCCCAGGCCCACCCTCCCATGCTCTACTCCCTGACCCTTCCATCTTGATCCTCTGGGGTGGAGTGTCCCTGCATACCAGTCTCTCACCACAGATCAGGAGTCATATGAGGGCTGAGGGCCTCTTCATACACCGGGGGTGTATGAAGACACCAGTGAAAGGTGTCTCCTTGCTACAGGGGGGAAACTAAAAAAAAAAAAAAAACCAACAGACACACAAACCCACAAAAACAAAGAACAACAACAAAAAAGAGAGGAAAAAGAAAGAGAAAAAAAGAGGGAAAGGAAAAAGAAAAAGAAATGAAAAGAAAAAAGAAATTTATGTCCATGTTCCTTTTGGTGTGTTGGTTGTAGTACAGATATCCTGTACGATATAGCTAAAATCCTACTATAAGTGAATAGATGCCATGTGCATCCTTCTGAGTCTGGGTTAGTTCACTCAGGATGAGCTTCTCTAGATCCATCCATTTGGTTGCAAATTGCATGATTTCATTGTTTCTTGTAGCTGAGTAGTATTCCATTGTATAGATGTACCACAATTTTTTAATCCATTCTTCAGTTGAGGGACATCTGGGTTGTTTCCAGTTTCTAGCTATTACAAATAAGGCTGCTATGAACATAGATGATGAGACTTCCCTTTGTCTCCGTGAGGTGTCCTTTGGGTGTATACCCAGAAGTGGTATGGCTGGGTCCTGAGGCAAAGTTATTCCAAGGTTTCTAAGATATCTCCAGACAGACCTCCGTAGTGGGTGCACAAGTCTTCACTCCCACCAGCAATGGAGGTGGGTTCCCTTTTCTCCACACCCTCCCCAGCATGTGCTGTCATTTGAGCTCTTTATCTTAGCCATTCTGACAGGTGTGAGAGGAAAGCATTCTTAAACTTCCCTATGTTTGATTTCTTTGGAACTCTCCATTAACGTAAAGGATATAGTGATATTTCTTGATATGCCCACCAAATACCTCCTGAAGCTTCTGCCCTGTAGAAAGAGACATTAAATTGTTATATAACTGTCCTGTGTCATCTTCTTTATATTATAAACTTTAAATTTTCTAATTGCCATAAAGATAATTTTCATGGATTTCTTTCTTTGATAAATTTTTAACATTTTGAAAAAAGTGTTCAGCAGGGTCTCATCATTTCTTCCTTTTCCCGTTCCCCTGTCCTTCATTACCCTATGTTGTGCTGTTTATGGTATCAAGGCCATTTACATGTACTACCAGTTGGGCCAGCATAGATAAGTCTTCTATGGTTTGCTTATAGTTTTTTCCTTAAAGGAAAAAAATAATCTCAATAAAAATCATGTTCAAAATTTGTATTTAATAAAATTTTTATAAGCCCAAAGCATATGGAAAACTAAGAGTAACTGAAATGAAATTAGTATGATCAACTGTATCACAGTAAGACACATGCTTTAAATATGTGATATTATGTGTGTGTCAGTGTCCCCAAAACTGAAGGTACAGATGGTTATGAGAGTACTGATGTGGGTGCTAGCAACCAAACAGGGTCTTCAGTATGAGCAGCAGTTTCTCGTTAAGTGTAGAGCCATCTATCACAGTCCCATTGCAAGTATTTTTAAAGCTATATTGGCTATATTGGCTCTCCTATGATGTAGGCTATGACTAGAGTATCTTCATTACAAAAATATTTCTTTTTTAGTAATTTGTTCACTTTTTGTTTTCAATACACCCAAACACCAATTTCTATCCCCTTCCTCCTCCCAGTACTCCCCTACCTCTCCTCTCCCCAAGATTCTTTCCTGCTCTATTTCCGTTCAGAAAAGAGCAGGCTTCCCAGAGATAACCACAGAACACAGCATAACAAGATACAATAAGAGGAGGCACAAATCCTCATAGCAAGGCTGGGCTAGGCAAACCAGTAGGAGGAAAAGGGTCCGCAGAGCAGACTGAAGACCCAGAAACACCCCCATTCTCACTGTTTAGGAATCCCACAAAAATACTAAGCTAAAAAACATAACATGTATGTAGAGGACCTAGCACAGACCAATGCAGGCTCTTGATTGCTGCTTCAGTCTCTGTGAGCCCCTATGAGGCCTACTTAGTAGATGTCTGTGTGTCATGCTGTTTGGGTGTCCATGACCCCTCTGGCTCCTACAATTCTTCCTCCCCTCTTCTGTGGGGTTCCTTAAGCTCCAAGAGGAGGGACCCAGTACGGATCTTCAATTTTGGCTCTCTCTTTGCTTAATGTTTGGCTTTGGGTCTCTGCATCTGCTTCCAAGAGCTGCACACGGAAGCCTCACTGATGGCAATTGGGCTAGGCACAAATCTATGAGTATTTAAGATTATTAGGAATCATATTATTGTATTTTTTCCCATAGGTCTTTGGTTATCCAGCGCCTAGTTCCTTGTCATCTAGGTAGCATTGGGCATGGGCTGCCTCATGTGGTGTGGCCCACAAATTAGATCAGTCACTGGTTGTCCACTTCCACAAGTTCTGAACTTCCATTGCTCTAGCACATCTTACAGGTAGGATTGATTGTAGGCAGGTATTATGGCTGGGTTGGTGTCCCAGTCATACCACTGGAAGTTTTCTAGTTACAGAAGATGACTTTACTAAGAGTCCTCACTAGGGTTGCCCTCATAGAATCATAGGGGTTTTACCCACACTAGGTTTTCACATTGCCCCCCCCAACAAATGCCCTCCAATTCCAATCATCTCTTTCCATAGTCTCTCCCTTCATTCCCATCTCCCCAGCATGATCCCTCCTGTCCCATTAACACCTGCTCCTAGCCTACTCATAAAAATATAATCTATTTCCACTTCCCAAGGAGATTCACATGTTTCCCTTAAAGCTCTCCTTGTTACCTAGCCAGCTTTTTTGGTGCTGTGGATTGAAGCATGATTATCATTCACATAATAGCTAATATAAGCAAGTACACACCATGTTTGTCATTCTGAGTCTGGGTTTTCTCACTCAGGATTTCTTCTAATTCTACCCATTTGCCTGGAAATTTAATGATGTCATAATGATGTGCTGTACAAGCTGAATAGTACTCCATTAAAAAAAATCCATTATTTCATTGAGATATAGCTAGGCTGTTACCAGGTTCTGGTTATTATGAACAAAACTGCTATGAACACAGTTGAATAAGTGTCCTTGTGGTAGGATGGAGTGGTCTTTGGGTATATGCCCAGAAGTAATACAGCTGGATCTTGAGGTAGATTAATTCTCAGTTTTCAGAGAAACAACCTTATTAATTTCCAAAGTGGCTGTACAATTTTGCACTACCACCAGCATTGAAAAAGTGAGGTGTCTTTTCCTGGGCTTCTCAAGTTTTCTTGTAGGTGAGAGTATTGTCCTTCACCCAGCAACTGATCTTTGACAATATTCATTCCCGTTGCTCTATTTCACTGTTCAATATTCACAGCTTCTTTCCTCCACCACACACACTAACCATTGTAACAGCTGACTAACCTCTAGGACATCTGTTACCAGCCTCTTTCTGTCTTGGGGAATAATTCTATTTTGAGCAGTCCTGTTAATTAGAACTTGTTTTACATAAGGTGAATGCATCCAATAAGAAATCATAGCCTCTTTAGAATGCCTTCGATGTATCATTTCCACAGGATGCCACCTTATTTCATCATAGTCATGATCTGTACCATTAGCAGGCATGTATGTGCTGTACAAGTGCTGGGAAAACTGATGGTGATTTTGCAATCCCAGGCCACCCCTCCTTTATCTCTGGTGGTGCAATTGGTTCAAAATTAAATCTTTCTTTCAAAACAGCCTGTTTTTGCTTTCTTTGACCCTGTTGCCCTACATTACCTCTTCTTCCTCCCAGCTGCAGATTTGGTTCCTTGCCAGCCCAGGGGCTCTGGGGTCTGAAAACCCTGAAGTGTGCAGTGCCAGGGGAGACCATGATCTGCTTTGAACACAGTTTGTTCCTCTTTTCCCTCCTGAGGAAACTCCACTCTCTTGCTCAGTCACTGGGTTTGAGCCTTTTATTACTCCCTTTTCAGGAGCCACTGGCTTCCACTTCCACCAGCAAATTTTCCAACTGCTCATCCATTCTCCCAAACTTTTTTTTGTTGTTGTTTTGTTTTTTGAGACAGAATATAGGAAAAGGCAAAAGAAGAAACAGAAAATCCCCTCTGGGAGCAAAGTGGGGGATAATCCAGCAGAAGCAACTGTAATAAACTTTTTGCTGGCATCCTGAAACAAAATATCCATTCCTTGTTTCTCTGCCATTTCTTTTACAGTATTTGAAACCAGATTTCCCATTCTGCCTAGCCCCATGTTGAGTGCCTCTTTGGATTGTTCTGTTTGCCTTTGTTCTATTAATTTCAGCCCCCAGTTTGATTATATCCTGCCATAGTTTCTTCTTGAGTGTGCTAATTTCTTTTTGATCTAGAACTTTCAGGTGTGCTGTTAAGTTGCTAGTATGAGATCTCTCCATTTAAAAAATGTAAAATTGTCCTCTTACTATTACTTTTATTGTGCCCCATAAGTTTGGGCATATTGTGCATTCATCTTTATTGTACTCTAACAAGTCCTTAATTTCTTTCTTTATTTCTGTCTCGACCCAGCATTAATCCAGTAGAGAGTTGTTCTGTTTCCATGACTTTTTAGGCTTTCTGTTGTTATTGAAATACAGCTTATATCCATGGTGGTTTGATAAATTGCAGAAGGTTATTTCAATTTTCTTTCATTTGTTGAGACTTGCTTTGTTTCTGAGTATGTGGTGAATTTTAGAGAAAGTTCCATGAGGTCCAGAGAAGAAGGTATATAGTTCTGTATTGTTTAGGTTTTTTTTTTTTTTTTTCTGCATGACATGTCTATTAGTGAGAGTGAGGTATAGAAAACTCCCACTATCAATATGTTAGGTTCAGTATGTAATTTAAGTTTTAGCAATGTTTCTTTTACAAATGCATGTGTCCCTGTGTTTGGGGCATATATGTTAAGAATTGAAATGCTATCTTAGTAGATTTTACCTTTGATGAGTATGAAGTGTCCTGCCCTTATTTTTTGATTAGTTTTGGTTTGAAGTCCACTTTGTTAGTATTGAAATGGTTACCTCAGCTTGTTTATTGGTCCATTTTCTCAAAAAAACATATTTTTTGCCCTTTACTAAGGGCACTAACATCTTTAATGTTGAAGTGTGTTTCTTATATGCAGCAGAAGGATGGCTCCTGTTCTCATGCTTTCTGTTAGTCTGTGTTTTTTTTTTTTATTGTGGAATTGAGTCCATTGATATTGAGAAATATCAATGACCAATTATTGTTAATTCTTGCTTTGTTGTTGGTGATGGTAGTGGTGGTGGTGGTGGTAATAGTGTGGTGTATGTGTGTGCACTTTCCTTCTTTTGGTTTTACTGGTATGTGTAGAAAAAATTAATTAAATTACATGGGTGTCATTTGTAGAAATAATTAGTTAAATTTTTTACCAGTATTTAGATTATTATTAATTGGTTTGGTGGCAGTTAATTCTTATCCAGACATTATAAATGATTATACAGAATCACATGGATTTTAACAAGCCTTGGCCTGAGTTGCTCAATCCTAGACCAACTAAGCTAGCTCTTAATTCTATTACCCAAATATGACCCCATATATACATATGTCCCCTTGGACTGCCATTCTCCACAATATGCCGATGTTCCTGTCCATGTGGAATGAGGTTCTTTTCTCTAACCCATGGTGTGTACCTCTTCCTGTTCCTGGCTGGAATGCATTAATCCTCTGTCTAGAGCTCAGGCCTCCTGTTCTAATCTCAGGAAGTCCCACCTTTCTCTGTCTTTGCTCAATCTCAGGCCTTGGCATTTTATTTAACCAATCAGAGTCAATGTAAGTAACATACAGCAAGCAGGACCAGTTAATTAACATTTAGAATGCTTAACACTACACCATCAATTCCCTCCTTTCGTCTAAAAAAAAAAAGGCTAATTTTTTTAACTCATATAGTAAAAGCAATAAGAACAAATATGAAACGATCAAGAAAACCATATATAAAAGTTATGCACATAATGTTTAGCTCATTTGTATCAGGCAATCTTGAAGAAGAAAAAAAGTCTCTATCTTGGTGTGTCTAAAGTTCTGAACCTAAATAATTTCTATCATGTCCTATATTTATAAACCTAAAGATTTTATTTAGACTTGAAATTCTAAACAACTCAAGTTCAATTGCTATTTTTTAATTATTATGCCTTCAACCCTATCAAAGACATAAGAAGGGATAAAATTATTTGGGTGAGTAGGAAGCATAGAAGAGCAGCTTCCAAAAAGAAATATAACAGTTTGTTGCCTAGACAGTCCCAAATATCTCTTGATATCATTGGAGCATCATCTTCAGCCTTCTGGCCAAGCATTTTTCACAGACTAAATTGTGTCACAGGAAATAAGGATTTTCCCATTCTGTCTCTGCAGAATTAGGGCATCGACTTACCTGCATTTAAGCTATGGTCCATCTTTGGACTGTATATAGTCTGTTGAGAGAGCAGGGGCATTTTTGCCCAATAGTAGTTGTTTCCTGATGGGAGATTTCTTTTTGAGGAATTATCTCCTGATGGGAGATTTCTTTTTGATGCTCATTGTCTTCTTCCAAGTCAAATGGGAGCTGTCAGGAGCTGACTGTCTTAAGTCAAATAATTCTTAAAATAATAAAACATCTTTAAATGCCATTTTTCTGTATGCCTCTGAGGGTTTAGAGGTCGATCAATTTATTTATAAATCTATCTATCATCTATCTTCTATCTATCTATGAACAAACAAACTGTATATTTTTATCCATTTATTATCTGTTTAAACTAGTATTTGACATAACCAGGAGCTTGACTGGCCAGCAGTCAACCTGTATTATACAGACTCCTAAGTAGATTGCAATAGCAACCCATAAAAGGATTGGAAGTAAACCTGTACTTTTAAATGTTTTTTATAAGCACAATACCTTATATAAGTTGAAATATGCATAATATGTGTCTAAATATAAAATTCTATACCAATGAATCAAAATTTAACCTTATTTTTGTATCAATATACAAAATTCTATACCAATGTATCAAAAGATAACCTTATTTAAAGAATAACAATGGTTTTGAGTTTCAGAGCAGATTCAATAATCTATCCTTATATCTTATCATTTCTATATTATATACATATATTCCCCCTCTTTTTATTTTCAAGTCTTTTCCCCTATATAAGAGAGAAAGATAGAGAAAAGAAAAAGAGATCTCCAAGTCTAACTTTCTATACCTTGCTTAGCAAGTCCATATAACAATTTGTAACAATTCCCCCTAAACAACATCTATCATCCACCCCACTTTTTGGGAATGGGATGTCTCTCTCTTAAAACTATTTCCTGCTGAATTGGGATGCAGAAAACCTCTTTGGGGATCCCAAAAATGGAAAAATGGTTAAGCAAGTTAAATGTAACATTTGTTGTCCAGTCTGTATGTTCTTAGCAATTTGAATGTCCTGAGCAGTTTGTAGTTCGAAGATAGACTTTCGGTAGGAAAGTTCAGGGCTTTATTGAAGTCTTCTCTGGAAAAGTCTTTGAGGTTGGACCATCTCAGCAAGCTGGATGTAAATTTTTGAGGAAATAGCTATTGAGGCGGTCTATGAGGCTGGATCATTTGGGTTACTTGTCTTCTTTGGACTCTGGTCCCATTGTTCTGAAAATATACAATTTCTCACAAGTAACATATAGTTATGCAATTACTAAAATACCTTGGATGTGCAGGATACACAAATCAATTAAGCAATATTTTCTGTTTTTTGTTTGAACAGAAGAAAAAAATTTGTAAGTTTCCATGCCATATAAAAGGATGACATGTAATAGTAAGACTGTGTGGAGTTTAAGTGTTCTCCTCTAAAGTTGACACAAATTTATTAATTGATTAAAACAAGTTTATTCTGTGTAGTTCTGGCTTTTTGTAGATTAGGTTGGCCTCAAACTCAAAAGGAAACAATCTGTCTCTGTCTATGTCTCCCATGTTTTGGGAACAAAGGTATGCATTTATATATTTCTTCTTTCCTTTTCTCCCTTCTTTGAAGATTTAATTTCGATGTGGATATACATATCCTTATTGAGACAGGGTTTCTCTTTGTGGCTTGGGCTGTTTTGATATGCTCTGTAGAGCTCTGTAGATTTAGATTGGCCTTGAACACAAAGGAACCTGTTTTTTCCTTGTCTTCCAAGTTTTGAGATCAAGGTATGAACTTAAATAATTGAATTACCCTTATTAAACAATAACATTAATTAAACCATTTTGTATTAGTTTGAGTTCCAGTTCTACCATGGAAACTCCATTCTTAAGGAAGTCATTAGAAGTCTTCCAACCAAAAAAAGCCCAGGGCCAGATGGTTTCACCACAGAATTCTACCAGACATTCAAAGAAGAGCTAACACCAATATTCTTCAAACTCTTCTACAACATAGAAACAGAAGGAATCCTGCCAAACACTTTCTATGAGGCCACAGTTACCCTGATACCTAAACCTCACAAAGACCCAATGGAGAAAGAAAATTTCAGACCAATTTCCCTTATGAACATGGATGCAAAGATACTTAATAAAATACTTGCAAACTGGATCCAAGATCACATCAAAAGTATCATACACCATGATCAAGTAGGCTTCATCCCAGGGATGCAGGGGTGGTTCAACATTAGAAAATCCATCAATGTAATCCACCACATAAACAAGCTGAAAGAAAAGAACCACATGATCATCTCATTGTGTGCTAAAAAAGCTTTTGACAAAATACAGCACCCTTTCATGATAAAAGTCTTAGAGAGATCAGGCATACAAGGACCATATTTAAACATAATAAAGGCAATTTAGAGCAAGCCAATAGCCAACATCAAACTAAATGGAGAGAAACTTAAAGCATTTCCTCTAAAATCAGGGAAAAGGCAAGGCTGCCCACTCTTTCCATATCTCCTGAACATAGTACTTGAAGTTTTAGCTAGAGCAATAAGACAACTAAAAGAGATCAAGGGGATACAAATTGGAAAGGAAGAAGTCAAAGTATCCCTATTTGCAGATGATATGATAGTATACATCATTGACCCCAAAAATTCTACCAGAGAAATTCTACAGCTGATAAACTCCTTCAGCAAGGTGGCCGGATACAAAATCAATTCAAAAAAATCAGTAGCCCTTCTTTACACAAAAGATAAATGGGCTGAGAAAGAAATAAGGGAATCAACACCCTTCACAATAGGCACAAATAATATAAAATACCTGGGGGTAACTCTAACCAAGCAAGTGAAAGACCTGTATGATAAGAACTTCAAGTCCCTGAAGAAAGAAATTGAAGAAGATATCAGAAGATGGAAAGATCTCCCTTGATCATGGATAAGTAGGATCAACATAATAAAAATGGCATTCTTACCAAAAGCAATATACAGACTCAATGCAATTCCTATCCAAATACCAACTCAATTTTTTACAGATCTGGAAAAACAATTCTCAACTTCATATGGAATAACAAATGACTCAGAATAGCTAAATCAATCATGTACAATAACAGAACATCTGGAGGTATCACCATCCCGGATTTCAAGCTGTACTACAGGGCAATAGTAATAAAAACAGCATGGTACTGGTATAGAAATAGACCAGTTGACCAGTGGAATCGAACTGAAGGCCCAGAAATAAACCACACACCTACGGTCACTTAATTTTTGATAAAGAAGCCAAAAACATACAATGGAAAAAGGAAAGCATCTTCAATAAATGGTGCTGGTCTAACTGGATGTCAACATGTATAAGAATGCCAATAGATCCATACCTATCTCCCTGTACAAAACTTAAGTCTAAGTGGATCAAGACTTCAACATAAATCCAGACACACTAACATTAATAGAAGAGAAAGTGGGGAAAAGCCTTTAACTCCTTGGCACTGGTAGCAACTTCCTAAATAGAACACCAATAGCTCAGGCACTAAAAAAAAACAATCAATAAATGGGACCTTATAAAATTGACAAGCTTCTGTAAGGCAAAGGACACTGTTCTTAGAACAAAACGGCAGCCTACAGACTGGGAAATGATCTTCACCAACCCAACATCTGACAGAGGGTTAATATCCAAAATATATAAAGAACTGAAGAAATTAAACACCAAAAATTCAGATAATCCCATCAATAAATGGGGTACAAAGCTAAACCGAGAATTCACAGAAGAGGAATCTCTACAGGCTGAGGGTCATTTGAGGAAATGTTCAACATCTTTGGTCATCAGGGAAATGCAACTTAAAACAACTCTGAGATTCCATCTCACACCTGTCAGAATGGCTAAGATCAAAAACTCAAATGATAGCACATGCAGGTGAGGATGTGGAGAAAGGGGAACACTTCCCCATTTCTGGTGGGACTGCAAACTTGTGCAACCACTTTGGAAATCAATCTGGAGATATCTTAGAAAATTGGTAATAAATCTACCTCAAGACCCAGCCATACCCCTCTTGGGCATATATCCAAAAGATTCGAAATGAAACCACAAGAACATTGCCTCAACAATGTTCATAGCAGCTTTATTTGTAATAGCCAGAAACTGGAAACAACCCAGATGTCCTTCAACTGAAGAAGGATAAAAAAAACTGTGGTACATTTACACAATGGAATACTACACAGCTATCTTAAATGAGGAAATCATGCAATTCGAAACCAAATGGATGGAACTAGAAAAGATCATCCTAAGTGAGCTGATGCAGTCCCAGAAAGATAAACATGGTATGTATTCCCTTATAAATGGATATTAACCATACATCAGAGGATAGCTATCCTATAACCCACACACCCAAATAGATAGGAACCTAGCATATCTATCCTAGGAAAAGTTCTACCCACCAGTGAGTCATGGAATCTGCTGCAGGTTAGTGGAACACCACACCCTAGATGGTGTGCCTTATCAAGCTCCAGTACGAGTGTAAGCTCTTGGGCCTCACATGACGCAAGATCTGAGGGAGTATCATATGTGAGGGCCCACCTCATCTGAGGAGAAGGAGAGTACCAAGTAGAGGAACAAGGAGGGAGGGAGGGCTGGAAGGAGGGAGGGAAGGAGAGAGGGAGGGAGGGGCCAGGAGGGAGGAGGGAGGAAACTATGTTCTAGAAGTAAATAATGCTTTTTAAAGAAAAGAGTTAATAAGCTTAAAAATATAATAAAAATACAATATAAAATTTTCAAACTATAATTTACCAAAGGTATAATTGCCTTACTGGCATGAAAGGAAAATGGCCTCAATTTCAGATTAGAATGTTAGACTGCAGGTGGCCACAGAGATTGCACAAACTTGATAGCTGCTTAAAAGTTCTTCTTCTTCTTCTTCTTCTTCTTCTTCTTCTTCTTCTTCTTCTTCTT
>CAJQZJ010014563.1:10921799-10933679 GCA_907164525.1 Lophiomys imhausi | reverse complement strand
AATAATTTCTTCTTTAATCCGGATTGAAAGGTAATACTTTATATATTGTCAAAAAACCAAATTTGCTCCAGGAAAAATATTACTTGACCCTCCACCCCCCATGAAAAGGTAATTGTCCCAGAGTTAGGATTAGGGCAGGGCTCTGTTCTTATCTTTCCAGGAGATTTAAAGCATCCATTCAAGGAATCCAGGGACAACTGGACAACGGAAACCTCAGCAGAAAACAGATCAGACACCAAAGAAGACGAGTGGCCCAGATGATCCAACCTTGCAGACTTCCTCCATAGCAGTTTCCTCAAAAGTCTACAACCACAACAACTCAAAATCGCTAAGGTCATTCAGCTCCACAGACTGCTCCAGCTAGAACTCCAGTAAAGCTCTGAAGATCAGCTTCTTTCTATGAACTTCTTAGGACATCTAAATAGCTGAGCACGAAGGGACTGAACATAAAATGATTCTATTAACATTTTTAACCATTTTTCCATTCTTATTTGGGCCCCAAACAGGTTTACTACGTCCCAAATCAGCAGGAAGTCATTTTAAGAGAACAACATCCCATCCCCAGAAGGTGGGGAGGGTGTTTCCCCCCACCTTTGGTTATTTGATGGATAATAGAAAATTTTGTTATTTAGGGGAAAAGACTACAAGCTGTTAAATTGTCTTGTTAAATGGGTTTTGGAGGCTAGACCCAGGGACTTCTCTCGTTTTCTTTTCTGTATCTTTCTTTCTCTCCTATATAGGAGTGAACAGACTTGAGAAAAATGGGACATAGACATAGTATAGGAAAGATCAAGAAAAAAGGATAGATTATTGAATATTGCCATATACCTTCGTATATTGATACAAAATTTATATTATATAAATTGGTACTGATCATTGTATATTAATGCAAAATTAAGATTGTATTGGGCTACATCAGTATTGATCTTTGTATATTGATACAAAATTAAGTTATATTTGGCCACATTGGTATTCATCTTTGTATATTGATACAAAATTAAGGGTAATGCTTCTTAAAGGTATTGTTCCTGGTAATGCTTAAAAATGAAATGTCAAGTTTTGACCTCTTGCTATCAACCGTCATAAACTGTTTAGGATAATTAAGAAATGGAAACTAATAGTCATGCAAACGTGTCATTTTGTTAGTTACTATGACAGTCTATCACCGTTATTTTCTAAGCTACTCAGAAATCAAGTTGCTAAGAAACAAGCAATATTTGCTTATCTAAATATAAGAGATAGATAGGGCATCTTCAAAAACCTCAAGAGATCTGCAGAATACGGCATTCAAAGATGTTTTCTTAACTTAAGATTTTTTGATATCGAGACATGTCATCTCCTGACAGCACCCCCTATTCTACTCCAAGTAGAAGATGAGCATCGAAGAATCTCCAGTGGGAGATGATTGAATTGGTGGTAAGCCTTTCTCTTGACAGGAAAAACCCCTTGCTTCAACTGTAGACAGACTGCTGTCCAAAAAGGACAAAACTTGGAAGCAGGTAAGTTGACAGCCTAGCTCTGCCAAGACAGGTTAGGTAAGTCCTTCATAATTCCTGCTCTACAATCAATATCTGTCAGAGAAATGGGGCCAAACGGCTGAAGATTGATGCTGTAATGTATGGAGAAAAAATGGGAACTGTCCAGGCAGCCACTCGTATGTCATTTTTTAGTTTTGGAAGCTGCAGGCCCTGCACTTCCTATATAATCAGATATATTTATCCCTCCTAGGTCTCTGAGGTGGTTGAAGAATAGATAGCTAGAGTCTCATAGTTAAATTTTGAGTTGTTTAGGAATCAAGAGGGTGTTCTGGATCTAAGAAGATATTTTTTTTTGAAGGTGGGTAATGAATTTATTTCAGAACTGAATCAAGCAGATGAGTTTTCAGAACTATAAACCTGGGATGTGCTAACAATTCCCCACCCCAAGCCCAATTTCTGAGCTAATTCCCACCACATATGCCACCACTTAGAGGACAGCTGACAGTTTCTGAAGGGTTATTCTCTATGTACACACACAAAAACTGTTCCTCTTTGAGCTACTTCCGCCATCAGACAATCGTCCTTTATGCTGCCTAGGATTCACAGTTCTTGTCCTCCCCTTCATGATTCTTCGGCCCACTGTGTTATCTGTTTTTTTTTTTTTTTTTTAAGAAGATATTTTTAAAATTGTGAGGCAAGTTAATATGAAAGCTGAGTTAGATATAGAACTTTAAACCCATGGAGATGGTTAGATAGTAGAATGTTAAAGTCAGGTGCCAAATACATATGGACTGGACATTGGGAATGTATGCTAAGCCATATAACTCACATAATTGTGGCCTATTTATTTGGTATGTATAAAATATATCATGTATATTATATATGTTATATACATTAAATTATATATATTATATGTTAAATATATTAAAATTTATTATATATAAAATATATTGTATATAAATATATATATTCCACTGATGAAGCTCTTGTATCCTAGTTCAATGCTTGAGATTCTCTCCTCTATCTCTTGTATTCTGTTGGTGATGTTTGTGTCTGTAGTTTCTGTTTGCTTTCCAAATTTTTTATTTTCTACATTTCCTCAGTTTGTGTTTTAGTTATTTATTTTTCCATTTTCAGATCTTGAACAGCTTTAATTGTTTCCTTCAACTCTGTGGTTTTTTTTTTTTGCTTTTAAAAAGTAATTTATTCTTTTCCTCCAATTTTTTTTCCTTAATTTATTCAAGTGATTTATATATTTTTCTCCTTAAGGACCTCAATAATCTTCACAAAGTTGGTATTAAGATCGTTTTCTTGTACTTCATCTATGTTGGAACATTCAGGACTTGTAGTATAGTGGGGTTTTGGTGATGACATATTGCCCTGGCTGTTGTTGATTGTGTTCTCATGCTGGCCTCTAGGTATCTGAGTTTCAGGTGACTATAGGTTTAGGGGTCAGTTTCTAAGTTTCTCTTCATTAGATGGTTGTTTTGCTCATTTGTTTGTGTTTTCTCTCTGGTTATTGGGTAGGTTGGGTTTGGTCTTCTGGAAGCTGTCATGAGGCGTGATCGATAGTAGAGCGGGGAGCCTCTGCCCCAATTGGGACATGGGGTAAAGTGATGAGAAAGGTTAGGGACTGGGGATAGGATGGGAAGGCATGGAAAGAATGAGATGATGGTTAGTTGAGTGGGCAGGCAGCCTAGCTGGACCTCTGGTGATTGGCTTGGCTACTGGAACAGCAGGAAGTCTCCATCCAGGTGTCACAGAGTGGATGGAGATTGGAGGAGGGGACACCAACAGGGTCTGGGGAAGTCTGTGGCAGGTGGTCTACTTGGATTTCTGGCAACCAATGCAGTATCAAAGGAACATTTTTAAGTAGAGTTGGGCTAAATGCATTTATCACAATGAGATGGCCATGAGCCTATGAGGGGCCAGAGGCAAAATGCAGTGATTTGAATGATATATCTCCCCAAAAGGCTCATGTGTTTGAAACTGTGGTTTCCAATTAGTGGTGCTACGAGGAAAGTTATGGAACCTTTATAAAGCAGAACTTTGCTGTAGGAGATATGTCATTAAGAACAGGCTTTGAAGTTTTGTAGCCTGGTCCCACTTCCTGTTCTCTTTTTCTCTGTGCTTCCTCTGTGTGGATGGAATGTAATCACTCTGCTTCCTGACTGACTGCCAGACCAGTCTAATGCTCTTATTCATTTCTTCCCCAGCATGTTAGATTGTATCTGTTCTGGAACTTTACGCCAAAACGAACTCATTTTTCCTAACTTGCTTTCTATCAGGGTATTTCATCACTGCAATATTTAGATTATATTTAACAATATACTTCAAGTCTATTTCTTCACTTATATTGTTCTATTTGAAATAAGCTTGGAGCTACATGATGGCACAGCTCAGTCATCCCACTACTTAAAAGAGACCAAAGCAGGGTGAGTTCACACGTGGGTAGCATAGTAAGACTTTGCCTTGAAATACAAAACAACAGGACTGGGGATATGATTCAGTGGGTCAAGTAGTTGCTGTTTCCCATATCAAATGACAGTTCTGTGAGAATATGAACAGCCTCACGTCAACTTGAAACAATTCTGAAAGATTGTTACAGCCCAGAACTTTCTGTGGTATTTGCTAAGCTCTCTGTATTGTTTTTAACTTATAGATATGTATCATTTATAGAAGAACTACCTGTTTTCCTCAATGCTACACAGGAGTTTATCTTGTTGGAATTCAGAACACAGCACCCCAAATCATGACTTTTGCGCTAGTGGACACTTACTTAAAGGGGAACTGAGAGGTCTCACTCTCCACTCAGGCCCAGGCAAAGGCTTTCTCTGAATTTCCTTGATTGTGTAATAACCAAGTATAGTCAAAATTAGCAAAATTGTCTCTAATAATCTCACTAAAATGTTATCATTGAGAAAGATTAAATTTGTATCAGGGAGGAAGAAAATCAAAACACAATATCTAGAGCCCAACTTTTATCCCAGATCATTGCCTAGCTTTAAGGACCACTATACCCCTAGAAAGCATTTACTATTTCTGTAAGTTTCATGTAGCCCTAATTTTTCTCTCCCATATGAAGAAGGGAGCATGTTTCTGAATCTCATTGAGTTATAAGGGTCTCTATTCCTTAGTCATGTCTGATGTAAGAGGACACTTCCTTGTTTTTCTCCTGTCAATATTCCCATTGTCAATTTATTTTACCAGGCTTAAAGACTCAAACCATCACGAGTCTCTCTGTAGTAAAAACTTTGTTCTGCCTTCACAATATTGAAAGCATTCTACAGTGAAATCTTGTACATAATATCCTTCCAGGGTGTTTTCGTCAGTCAAACACGCCATACTAGGAATAGAAAAGTACTAAATACACACAAAAAGTAAGAGCGATTGTCTGTAGACCATCAGCATAGAGAGAAGTGTAAAATGAATTGCATTGCATATTATTTAAGCCAAATTTATATTAAATAGAAAATAAAATTCAAGACTGTTGAAACTCAAGACAAACTAACTACAGAAAAGGCTGATGGCTCAATATGGCTATTTTAGAATTAATTGATCATTCAGATTGTATGGACTCCCTTGAAATTCTAAAAAAATGCTAATTTTGGAAACTATGCCAGTATAATTTTGTAGAATTTCCTTCTGGCACATATTCAAGAAAAGCATACAGAGGAAAGGACAGAAAAACTGCGATTAAATATACTTCAAAGGAAATGCTTATTTATTCAAGTAAGGCTTATTTATTGACACTAGCAATTATCAAAAATTCTATTTTGAATGTGGAGGTAGAAGACAGACAATAAACATGAATCACTGTGATAAAAATTTCTGTTAGGAGGAAGATGGGCACTGGGACAAATTTTTGGAGGAACCAAATTCAGTTCAATATTTGTGATGAATGTACTGGGGAATATTATGTTAGGTAAAAGGTAACTTTTTTTCAAGAAAGGGTTTCTTTCTGGATCCCTGGGTATCCTGGAACTTACCCTGTAGATCAGGCTTGCCTCAAAGTCAGAGATCCATTTGGATCTGCCTGCCAAATTCTGGGATTAAAGCCATGCACCACCACTCCCTGGCAAAAGATAAAAGTTTGTATCATCAGTCTTTGAGGTTACTAGCTAAATCAAGGGACATTGCCTCACCTGACTTGATCCTTCTGGAGCAAGGTAAGAAAACCAATAATCTGGCACAACTGATTAAAATTCTATTAAATGAAAGTAAAATTCTCAGCTGATTGCTCTTGTTCCCTAATAACTAGAAATTGTAGGAAGTTTCAATCTCTAAAAGAAATTCTAAGTTTTTGAAAGATTAGCTATTTGCTTGATGATCTCAGCCAAATTTCCTCCAATTTCTCCTCTGCAAAGCCAGAGAGAAGAATAGTTCAGTGTTTGTGAAGTTTGACTTGACTCAAAGAAAAAAGATGGGACATACTTGAAACAGATGCTAATCATAAAAGGAGAAATTGTGAAAGTCCAGTTCAAATACATTAAGGAGAGAGAAAATGAAAGTGAGATAAAAGGCTGTAGAGAATGAAAGCTGAAATATTTTGACACCTAGAAAGTTTGCATGGGGAAGAAAATAGATGATAATATACACCAGATCATAAAAAAGACAACAGCAAAACAAACAAGAAAATGTAGTGATGAAGTAAAAAATCCCTCAATGTTAGAGAAAAGAGTGAAACAAATAAATGAGTAAAATATTCTAAAAGACGTGGGAGATACCTGGATTGCTGGCATTGTTACTTAGATTCACAGAACATGAGACGTCGGAGAGGATAGGTATCCACAGAGTGAGTGGTCACTGCACAGGTCTTCTTTGAACTTCACCTGTATTCACTTCCTTAATTCCAGAGACCAGTTTCCTAGTAAATGCTTTTGTCATCATGTTTATGCTACTGTGGAAGAAGTTGGCCACAAAGTGGTTATGTGATTTCTCTAAGGACTCCACGGCTATGAATGATGCGACTGGAGATCTAAATCCTAGACCATCATCACGTGACAGTGTTGCCTTTGAAGTGAAATGAAATGTATGTAAAACTCATATTATCTTCATCATCAGAATAAAAGAACTGCGCGATAACTCCACTGTTTCTGTCTCAGATACCAGGACATGAGATGATTTCAATGTCATGTTTCTTTGACTTTTGTTTCTTTATGGCCTTATATTTGACAGTTTTCTTTTATAACATGAACTGAATTTTGGCACAAGGGTACAAGGCAAAGTGTGCATGTTATTTCTAACATGCTATTTCTAGATATATTATTTCTAAATGTTTTGTATGCACTAAATTTCAATTCTCCAGTGATTTGACATGCCATATATACAAAGGAAGATGTATTGAGTATGCCATAAATAGGAGTGAAATGAATAAGCACATTTCTACATAATCTTGAAATTATGTATTTCAGAACATTTTTGTTACTATAAACTTCATTGAGATTTTGAAGTTTTTATTTTATTTTATTTTGTTACAAATGATTCTTCAGCATCTGTCATGATCACATATATGTCTATTTGCAGTTTTATTTCTTATTTAGAAAGACTCAAAGATTTTGGCACAGGCACTTTAGAAGGGATTCTAGCTACTTAGCTGAAGTTAAAATGAACTGAGTACTGCAAGGGTTTCTTTGCAGACTTTGTGGGAGTCTCTGGATTTGTTTTGCCATGGTTTGGATGTGACTTGAACTTCGAAGATTCATGTGCCAGAGCTTGGTAACCAGCGTGGTGGTCTCACAGGTGCTGGCAACTTTCAGAGGCGGGGCTTAGTGGAGACTCCTCCATGGGAAGGAGTTGTGTACTTACGAGTTGGTGTTGTGTGTCTTGGGAATGAATTGCCTCCTAGATTAGCAGCCATGACCATGAGACATTATAATGCAAGTCAGCCACTTCCTGGGCTTGTCTTGCACAAGTACTCTTTCTATCCACAACTCCTCTTTACTCTCCCATCATTATATGACACAGCATGAGGCCTTCACCACAAATGGGCCAGATATAGCCAACTGGGCTGGGATAATCTCATGATGCAAAATAAACTTCTCTTCTTTATAAATTACTCAGCGTTTGTTTTGTGCTTCAGTAACATAGAACAAATGAAGACACGTGTGTGTTAGGCTTATATTCCCTGTCCCCTAAAGCACAAGAGTGAATCTGCATATAGCTAAACATCTACTGTCTGGGTCTGTATGGATGTTGTGGAACAATAATCAACTTAATATTTCTAGTGACATAAGCTATCCTGGTCTTCTGGTTTCATCCAACTCTCCTTTGGCCTGTATACCCAGAAGTGAGAAATCTGGCAGGTATAACTACAATGTGTGTCTTTCTCAGCTGTGCTAGGCTTTGTTCTTCTGGCAGGCTTATTGTCCCATATATCTCTTCTTGGCAGAAGTCAACTCCATATCATCTGCCTGAATCTTGGCTCAAGTTTAGCTCAGCGAAGCTGTTCTGTGAGCACTGCTACACTCCTCTGGTTCCCTTTCTGGTTCCTTTCAGTAGCCTCCACAGAAAACTTTACAATGTATTTGAACCCTATCTATTAAACATAGGAACTAATATTACTAGAGAAAATATTCCCTGGTATAAAGCTATGACCAAACCTGAGAGGAGACTGGAATGTTTATCTGGGTATCTCAATGTCCTCCTTTCTTTTCTAGTTGTTTTCCAAATGCACACTATAAGGAATACATACACTCCTCTCATTGAAAAGGAAGCTTTGTCAATTTATTGTCATATGTGGAAGGTGTAGCTCTTCTCAAACTGTTGGAGAATTCCATAAGTGTGCATCCTTCAGGCATGGCTGTTGCAATTTCAGATGGAAAGACTAAAGCATGTTGAATATTCCATCTCAGCAGTTCTTGCTTCTCAAGCTAATGCTCCTGTGGCAAATCCTAGCTCTAATTCTTTTTTTTAATCAAAAAACCAATTATTGTTCTGTTCTCTTTCCTTTCATTTCTTCTGAGAGATCTATTCAATTCCCTACAGGAAGACAGATAAGGTAAGAGAGAGTGGATATTAATAACCTTCAAAATAGTAACACATTGAAATTAGTTATGAACATATAAAATGATCATATCTTTTTTGGGATTGGATTTCAAGACAGGGTTTTTCTGTGTAATAGCCCTGGCTGTCCTGATCTCTCTTTGTAGACCAGGCTGGCCTCAAATTCACAGAAATATGCCTGCCTCTGTCTCCTGAATTCTGGGATTAAAGGCATGTGCCATCATGTCTGGATGATCATATCTTATTAAAGATGAAAATTACTGACTACTAAGTATATTATAATTAAGTAAAAAAATGAATATTTTTTGGTAGTTTTGCAGAGATTTTGGGTTTATTTTGTGTTTTTTTATTCCAATCTATCTTTTGTTCCTATAAATTATTTTTATAATTTGGTAAGATGATGCCATTTTATGTTTAAGACACAAGGAAGTTAATTCTCATATAATTCCTTTTTGCACCTTTGTGTTCTATGCTATTCCTCTAGTTCAATATCCCAGGTTTTGTAGTATCACATTTTTAATCTTTTGCTAAACTCAACATTATTTTGCAGTTTTGGCTTTGAGATTTGAAATTATGATTACATGTGAATTCAGAGAGTTTCACCATGACTCCATGGTCTTGTTATAGTACTGTATTTCCAGCTTCTCACATTTTTATAATTCATCATTATTCCATGAGCTTATTTGACTTCATGTTATTTTAATATTTGGATAGCTAATTTCTTACAACTTGAATATATATTTTCTTAAGTGAGAATTTAATTCATCATTTCAAGTGTTCAATATTTTATCAGTCTTGGGTACCATCAGATTAGTGGTTTGAAGGAGAATGTTTTCCCAAATGCTCAGATATTTGAGCACTTGTCTCCAGTTAGTAGCATTGTTGAGGAAGTTTAGAATGTTCAGTCTTGTTTGAGGAAGTGTCACTGGAGAAGGGCTTTGGGAGTTTAAAGTCTCACTCCACTTCCAGTTTGCTCTCTCCATTTTGTGCTTGCAGTTAAAGATGTTAGCTCTGGGGGATGGGGGGGATCTAAGATGGCGCTGTCCATAGAGCATTGTATCTGAATACAGATGCATGAAATTAGTCACTGTGGAGTGAACATGAAGTCCTGCAGCCAACTGTGAAACATAGAGAGTGTCTGAATTTCCACATTGAACACTGAGTCTGGTTACCATGCAAAATTACTAACACAGTTCCCAGAAACACCACCCTGAGATCAGCCAGCTTGGTCACCACTCTTGAGAGGAAAACAGGCCAGAGCAGACCTAGCCAATGAGTTGATCTAGCCCATTGGTCCAGCCACAGGTCAGCGGCCCTGCCTGTCAGCTTGGGATCCAGCCTGCATGCAGACCTGTACATCCAACCAGGAAAAACAGCTGGACCACAAGAGCAAAGGTAAGTAAGATTTTCTTTTTGGAGTTCAAACATGACAGCACAGTGTGCACTGTAGCTGAGTGGCAGAGACCTAACCCAGTCACAGCAAAGCAATCAGGAGCCCAGACTGACTGCAAATGCAGTGGGATGCATGGTTTTCTCCCAAAACATTGGGTCAACTCACTCACCTGAGCTCCAGAGCTTTTGAGTCAGCAACAGGCACCCTTGACACTGGTACCAGTCTTGAGTGGAGCTTCCTGCCTATACAGTTAGCCTAGCTGCTGAACCAGAGTGATTGTGTCAGTGAGGGAAGAACACAGGCCTAACCACACCTAGATCTGCCTTCCTGAGGAGACCCACCACCTCTCAGTATAGCCCACTCCCCACTTAATCCACTATATACAGGTCCAATTGGGTCACAACCAGTTAAGGAGAGTGGCAGTCACTCTGCAAGAAGCAGTCTATTACAGGAGCCTTCCTATCATCTGGAGGTGGACACCAGGATCACAGGATCACCCAGTCCCCAGGACAGGGGGTTTTCTTGAGCACCAAGGCCAACTGCTTTCAGAAACAACCAGACAGCACCAGGGTCAACCAGATGACTAGAAGCAAGCACAAGGACATGATAAAAAAAAAAAAAAACACCCAAACCAATATGACCTCTCCAGAACCTAGGTATAATACTACAGATAACCCTGGAAATCCTAACACAGTTGAAGGAAAGGAAAATGACTTTAATTCTACACTTATATTAATAATAGAAGGCTTAAGGGAGGAAATCAAATACCTTAGAGAGCAACAACACAATAATGCAGAAGAGGTGATGGAAATGAATAAAACTCTTAAAAGAATGGAAGACCTGAAAAGGGAAGTTGAAATAATAAAGAAAATACAAGCGAAGACATCCATGGAACTGGAAAACTTTAGGAAAAGAAAAGGAACTACAGACACAAGCATCACCAAAAGAATACAAGAGATGGAAGAAAGAATCTCGGCATAGAGGATAGAATTGAAGAAATCAATACATCTGTCAAAGAAAAATGTAAAATCCAAAAAAAAGTCCTGACACAAACCCTTCATGAAGTCAAAGACACCATGAAAAGATGAAATCTCAGAATAATAGGAATAGAAGAAAGAGAAGATTCCCAGCTCCAAGGACCAGAAAATATTTTTAACAAAATCAGTGAAGAGAATTTCTCAACCTAAAGACAGAGATGCCAAGAAGCTTACAGAACTCCACATAGATTAGACCAGAAAAGAAAATCCTCCTGCCTCATAATAATAAAAACACTAAATGTACAGTACAAAGAATATTAAAAGCTTCTAGGGAAAAGGGTCAAATAACATATAATGGCAAACTTATCAGAATCACACCTGGCTTTTCATCAGAGACACTAAAAGCCAGAAGGGCCTGGACAGACATCTTGCAGACCCTAAAAACCCCCACAATGCCAGGCCAGACTACTATTTCCAGCAAAACTATCAATCAACATAGATGGAGAAAACAAGATATTCGAGGACAAAACTAAGTTCAAACAATATCTATGCACAAATCCAGCTTTACAGATGTTAGAAGGAAAACTCCAACCCAAAGAGGATAATTACACTCAAGAAAACATAGGAAGCAAATAACTCAACAGCAGCAAAACCAAAAGAAGAGAAGCTCACTCACACTCTATTTCCACCAACATCAAGATGGCAGGAAGTAATAGTCCCTGGTCATTAATATCCCTCAACATCAATGGACTCAATTCCCCAATAAAAAGAAACAGGTTAGCAGAATGGAGGCCAAAACAGAATCCTGCATTTTGCTGCTTACAAGAAACACACCTTAGCAAAAAAGGTAGGCATTATCTCCAAGTAAAGTGCTGTAAAAAGATATGCCAAGCAAATGGACCCAAGAAGCAAGCTGGAGTAGCCATTCTAGTACCCAATAAATAGAGTTTCAACCAATGTTAATCAAAAGACATGGGGAAGTGCCACACCCGCCTCGCCAGCAGTGCAGGCTACGACCGCTGTGTGA
>CAJQZJ010014563.1:10836912-10871799 GCA_907164525.1 Lophiomys imhausi | reverse complement strand
TGGAAACTCCGGAAAAAAATAATCTCACTTACCTTTGCTCTTGTGGTCTGTCTGTTTTTCCCTCTTGGGTGTACAGGTCCGAGTGCAGGCTGGATATCAGACAGGTGGGGTTGCTGGTCTGTGGCTGGAGCCGTGGGCTGGATCCGTGGGCTGGATCCACTCCTGCGCTAGATCTCTAGCCAGAGCTCCTCTCCAGACCAGTGACGGAGCTGGCTGATCTCAGGGTCTCTTCTTATATTTTATTAACAATGATCAAAGATGTGGAAATCACTTTGCTTTGGGAATTGTTGCCTGTAGCCTGTGAGATTTCCCTCTGCTTCATTGCTTCAGGTTTGCACAAGCCAAGTCATGAATACTCAGGTACTCAGATAATATTTTAAACTGAAGTTACCTGCCCCTATAGGCATTATAGATTTGTCTGCTGTGTCACAAGTGCATCAGTAGGTGGCAGAGAGGATAGAGGGTATGTCTATATTCAATGTTATGACCTATGAATATCTGAATGAACACTAGCCTAATATTCCTAGAAAAAATCAAGCCAGAGACCAATACCAGTTGTGCACCATGGGGACCCTAACAGGAGCTAGACTGTGGCAACCACCACTCCAGCACCAGGTAAGCACCAGATGGACTACCAGGACAAGAAGTAAGCCAGAGACTATAAGAACCCTGCCTGGCCCTGAATGTGAGAGTAGTAGGTGAGCCAGCCGGAGGGGAGGGAAATAGTGTGGGAGAACCAGACCTGCCTGTTTTCTGCTTTGTGGTAGTGTTGGCAAAGGAGAGATGCCCTCCCCTTCATTTTGCCCTCCCTACCAGTGTCAGACAGGAGATCTGGCTCTGATGGGGTCTTAAGAGCAGGAGAGCTGTCCCTGCCTCTCGCAAGCTGCAGAAAGAGAGGAGGCCTTACCTTGCTTGGGCAGAACAGTGCAGCTGGCCTAGGATATAGGGTAGTGGATGAGCTGGCCCTGAGGGAGTGAGTATTGGAGAGCCAGTCCTGCCTTTTGTCTGCTTTGCATTGGTGTTGGCCCGGGAGAGATCCCCTCCCCTCCCTTTTGCCCTTTCTCTCAGTGGTGGACAGCAGATCTGGCCAGGATGGGGTCACAAAAGCAGGAAGGCTGTCTTTGCTCCTCACATGGTGGAGCCCTTGGGAGAGCAGGCCCTGCACCTTACCTACTGCAGTACTCAGGAGAGCAGGCCCTGCATTTTACCAGGGTAGTACAATAGAACTGAGCCTGAATGTAGGGGTTGCAGGCCCAGAACCAGGGCTTTGAGTTGGCCAACCCCAATATATACCTCACTGATGAACTGCTGGAGTGCATGAAGTGGATAGTTCCACAGACCCAAAACTACAGAATCTCTATGACACATGAAAACAACAGTATATCTGAGGGGGATCTCAGTGAGGTTCTAGAATTGTTATAGTAGCATAAGCCAGAGGCCTTGTACCAGACCAACTAATCATTATAATGAACATTTGCAAGCAAAAATTGTGGACAAAATGAAATATTGTTGGACATATTGAGACACACTACACTTTCCACAATGAGACCTTTTGTAATGTTGGCAAAGATTTCAAGGGTGGAGGGTGGGCCTGAGGGGAGGTGTGGAATAAAAGGGAATGGTGCATAATGTGAAATTCATAAAATAAAAAAAACAATAAAAAGAAAAAACTGAAGTAAACTTATTTTTCTTTTTTTTTAAATTAAAATTTATGCATGTGAGTGTGTATGAGTGTATATATGGGTGACTCCAAATGTCTAGAAGAGGGTAAAGTGTTTTGAGCTGAAGTTACATGTACTGGAACACATGGAGAACAGTAGCCAATCAATGTGGTTCCTGGGAATCGAACTATGGTCCTCTCTAAAATCAGCAAGAATTCTGAACCACTGAATCATCTCTCCAGCATCATAATTAGTTTTTCTTGAAAAAAAAATGGTTGGATAAATAGGCAGATGAAAGGAAGGAAAGATGAATGGAGGCTGAAGGCCTTTTTAAAGGAGATTTTTCTTCAGATTGTTGTAGGGGTTCATTTTCAGCAGGTGTTGGGGAGAGTTTGTCTTAGAGTCCACATCAGTTTGCATCCCTGAGTATGTAAATCAGTACAAGTCACTTCATAGGTAGTGTCTAATTCTAGGATGCAGTCTTTTAAAAGAAGAGATATATCATGAAAACTGTTATAAAGCCATCTGTTGGTCCTTGCTACCACAAAGTGTAAATAAGTCTCTTTGGTGTATGGATTATATATGGCTGTTATTTTGTGTGTGTGTGAAGATATAAGAGACACTCTGATAAATTACCCTTATGAAAACAAGAGAAATTCGCATCAGGAAAAGAAGTTTCCAACTGTAAAAGTGTCTCCTTTTCTGCCCAGTGAAGAGATGCAGACTAAATTCACAGAGATGGATCTTCACTGTACTGGGCACTAGAATGAAACCATCAGACCGTATTTTCATTCAGTTATTAAATAAGTCTTTCTATACAACCCTTTTGTTTCAGAGAAGGAAGGCAGTACATTTGGATCTGGAATGTCCCCAGAATCTGTATGTTAAAGGCTGAGTCCCCACCCTTGCATTATTGGGGTATGATAAGACCTGTATGAGATGGTTCCCCATGGGTTTGGTGTGTGGCCATAAAGCAGAGTGTGACCCCAGTCCCCTTCTTCTTCCTTTTTTTTTTTGCTTCCTTATTAAGTACTGACTATTCTTACTCTGCTTTGTGGTCCCGCAATGATGTGTTTCTTCACAATGGGCCCCAAAGAAATGGATCAAGCAATCATGATCAAACCTGCCAAAACTGTGAGGCAAAATAAACCTTTTTGTCAGTTGATTATCACAAGCACTTTTAATAGGAAACCAATATTGATGCATTTAGAAGTAATACGTAAGAATGAACAAATTTCCGCATTATTTCTTACATACATAGGAGGTTGAGGTTGTCTTTGACTTGGTATGGCACTTATATCCTCTATACTTATCTATGCTCCATCAAAACAGAGAGTAAAATACACTTAATATACTAGCTTACCAAGCACCATAGTTTACCCAGACAACACAATACCAAATATTGGTTGTTTTACTTCTTGATTAAATTAGTTACTGGACACTGTAGATTTTTCCTACTGCTTAGCATTGTGAGAACCTACAAGTAAAGCTTATCCATAACCTGGAAAAGCTTATAATCCAACATTTATCCCATAATATTAAGTAAAATACATATTTTAAACCAGTAGTAAGTTAATCCATCATAAATTGGGGACTATTATTAGAATTTTGCTATGTTTCCTTTGTTAGTCTGTCTTTTGCTATAGTGAATCCCAATCAATCCACTATAGTTCCTTTCTCACAGAAGATACGTTGGATCCTGTGATTAAATTATTCAAGGTATCAACTGTAGAGAGAATGTTGTCCAAAAAGGACAAAACTTGGAAGCAGGTAAGTCAACAGCCTAGCTCTGCCAAGACAGGGTAGGCAAGTCCTTCATAATTCGTGCCCTACAATCAATGTCTGTCAGAGAAATGGGGCCAAACAGCTGAAGATTGATGCTGTAATGTATGGAGAGAAAATGGGAACTGTCCAGGCAGCCACTGGTGTGTCATTTCTTAGTTTTGGAAGCTGCGGGCCCCACACTGCCTATATAATCAGATATATTTATCCCTCTCAGGTCTCTTATGTGGTTGAAGAATAGATAGCTAGAGTCTCATAGTGAAATTTTGAGTTGTTTAGGAATCAAGAGAGTGTTCTGGATCGAAGAAGATATTTTTAAAATTGTGATGCAAGTTAGTATGAAAGCTGAGTTAGATATAGAACTTTAAACTCATGGAGATGATTAGATAGTAGAATGTTAAAATCAGGTGCCAAATACATATGGACTGGACATTGGGAATGTATTGTAAGCCATATAACTCTCTTAATTGTGGCCTATTTATTTCTGTTGTTTTCTATTGTATTTATTGTTATAAGAGAAAGAACCATTTGTTGGACTGAAAGGGGGAGCTGTTGGGAGGAAAAAGATATACCTTAAACTAAAAAACTAGAGGATGGGAGGGTAGAACTGGGGGGGTGAATAGGGAGGAGATTGTGATTGAGATGTAACTTGAGGAAATAAAAAAATACAATATTATTAAAAGCTAAAAGAATTATTCAAACTAGATTTTATTGCTAAGCAGGAAATGAATACACAAAAATTTGTTGTTGACTCACATGGCTAATTTTTAATGAAAAGTCAAGTCATTGGTTATGATTGAAAATGAATTACATGGCATGGAGAAAGCACAAAATGCTGGACTTACTGGAAACTAAAATCCAACCTCCTTTTATAAACTCTAGCTAAATCAGCTTGCTGGTTTTTTTTTTTTCTAAATAAAACAAAAGCCTTTATTCAAAGTGATGAAGTACTTCTTTTGGCATTTTACTATTAAAAGATAAGATTTGATTTCCCTCATGGATTTTGAACCTGTGGAATAATATAATAAGAGAAAGCACATTAAATGCCATGTAGAGTTTTTAACATGAAAAATCCTTGTCTGGATTTGAAATTCTTTCTTCTGTCTTCACAACTACAGTTGCCTGAGAAATCATTGACTTTGTTACAACAGCATATACACATTCTGCAAGTTGTACTAGATTTTAGGAGTTTTATAACGTAAATCAAAAAGCAGCAAATAGGCAAAGCTCTTATTCAGTGCCATAGAGATCTTCAAAGTCAACAAAAATACACAGAGTGTAGATCTGAGCTCTTCCCTTTATTCCCAGAGCAACAGAAAGTAATTAAATGTTGTACCAGGAAAACACAGAGATCAAAGTGGCCGAATCTCTGAGGGAAATAGTTCCCTTCTCAATGTGAGCAAGAAATATTGATAAGCAATAAAAGTAGAAATATGGTGGATTCCTTGATAATTCAGGAAATTTGTGTAGGCAATAAAATAAATAATATTATTATTTTAACTTATTAATAAAATACATTTTAAACATAGGAATGAAGATTACAATTTTTGCTATGTTAGTTCTGATTCATTTAGCAAGTTGTCTTCTGAAGAGGTAATTCTGTCATCTTTTGAACCACATGTCAAATCTAGAAACAGTTGTGTCAACAAAATTTTCTCTCTGTTCATGGAGTTTTCACGCTGTGATACCAGTATTTACTTTTCAGCAAAAATGGTAGCAATGAGCAGCAGTCATTGAGGGTCTTACTAAGAACTAGGGCCCATTCTAATTTCTTATATGTGTTATCTCGTTTAGCTTTCAGACCAGCTTTCCTCACGTTACTTAGTGAATGTTTATAGAATGCTTACAGTGAGCTTTTTATTTTGCAGGTCCTGGTGAATCATTGTTAGAGGAAAAAGGACTAGAACAAGAAAGCTAAACCCAGTTCTGACCTTGAGAGAGCATATGGCTTGATAGCTATTCTACGAAGCAGGCAGGCACTGTGATTATTCCAGTGTGTAGCAGAGAATGTAATGTCTGGTGAGACAATATGCCTTACTAAAGAATGTATTGGGGCTAAGGCCAGATGCTGGGCTTTCGCCTTGATGTTGTTGCATTGCCAAACTGTTACCTTTTTGGCTCCAAGCTTCCCACAACTCTCACATTCCTTTCTCCTCATCTCCATGCTTAACCTTGAACACAGAGTTCTGTGTGTGAAAGACTTCAGTTCTGTTTTGATTTATGCTGAATACACACTTGTTTCCTCACTAAAGTCTACCTTCCAAGGAAGGTACCATTTTCATATGCAATCTTCACCCACCCATATACAAGCTGATGCTCATACTGTTCAGTGAGTCATAGAGTTGATCAGTGTGGGACTTTAATACCTTCCCTGAAAGCTAAATTAGAGATGAGCAGGAGCATGAACAACAGTGTCAGACAGGCTAATGCTGAGCTCACACTACTTTTCCCCTGTGAAGACCTCAGGGATTCTGTATAGACTTCATTTATACATCTTTAAGTTGATGATCAGAGGGTGTCATTGTGAAATACAATCAATTCACATGTTAAGACAGTTTTCAACTATAGTGAATTTAATATGCAGCCTCGGTCTGCTGGGGTGGAGACTTCAATCCATTTGGGTGTCACAGGGATATGGAGACTGTAAAAGGTTGTAGCATGGAGAGTGGAGTGGTGATAATTGTCCTATGATCCCCTTCTGAGTACTGATTAGAAATATAAAATCACTAGATGTGACTGAGACTAATTGAATTAGAAAGCAGAGGAGTGGTAGGTATGTATTAGATACTTTTCTGTGACTGATAAACCACCATGATTAGAAGCAAGTTGAGAAAGAAATAATTAATTTTGGATTATGGTTCCAGAGGGATAGTATACATCATGACGGGCAAGGCATAGCACAGTTTCAGGAGAAGTAAGTAGAGACATCACATTTTTTTCTACACACATGAGTCAAAGAGCAAGAAGATGCTATAAAATGCAAAGCTTGCCTGAAGTGATGTACTTCAGAGCGATCCCACTTCTTTTTATTTTAAATGTTTATTTATTACTTCAGGTTACATCTCCATCACAGAGCCCTCTTTCCACTCCTCCCAGTCCCACCCTCTCACCCTCTACCCCCCTTCCTTCACTCCTACTCCTCCCGGGTGGAGTGTCCTTTCATGTCATTCCCCCATCCCAGTTCAGCAGTCATATGAGTGCTAAGAGCTTCCTCATAAACTGTGGCCTACATGGCAGCACCACTAGGGCAAAGGGTCTCATTAACAGGTAACAAAATCTATGTTCCTGTTCCTTTTGGTGCATTGGTTGTAGTATAGTTATCCTGAACTATATGGCTAAAATCCGATTATAAGTGAATAGATGCCACGTGCATCCTTCTGAGTCTGGGTTAGCTCACTCAGGATGAGCTTTTCTAGTTCCATCCATTTGGCTACATATTGCATAATTTCATTGTTCCTGATGGCTGAGTAGTATTCCATTGTATAGATGTACCACAGTTTTTTTTATAATCCATTCCTCGGTTGAGGGATATCTGGGTTGTTTCCAGTTTCTAGCTATTACATAAGGCTGCTATGAACATAGATGAGGAAATGTCCTTGTGGTTTGGTGAGGAATCCTTCAGATGTATAGCCAGAAGTTGTATGGCTGGGTCTTGAGGTAGAACTATTCCAAGTTTTCTAAGATAGCACCGGACTGATTTCCATAGTGGTTTTACAAGTTTGCACTTCCACCAGCAATGGAAGAGTGTTCCCCTTTCTCCACACCCTCACCAGCATGTGCTATCATTTGAGTTTCTGATATTAGCCATTCTGACAGGTGTGAGATGGAATTTCAGAGTCCTCTTGAGTTGCACTTCTCTGATGATTAAGGATGTTGAGCATTTCTTCAAGTGTCTCTCAGCCATTAGGGATTCCTCCTATGTGAATTCTCTGTTTAGCTCTGTTCCCCATTTTTTGATTGGATTATTTGGTTTCTTGGCATTTAAATTCCTTGAGTTGTTTGTAAATTTTGGATATTAACCCTCTGTCAGATGTGGGGTTGGTAAAGAGCTTTTCCCAATCTGTAGGTTGCCATTTTGTTCAAATGACGGTGTCTTTTGCCTTACAGAAGCTTTTCAGTTTCATGAGGTTCCATTTATTGATTGTTGGTGTTCTGTTCAGGAAGTTGTCACCTGTGCTGATGAGTTCAAGGCTTTTCCCCACTTTCTCTTCTATTAGATTTAGTGTGTTGGGCTTTATGTTAAGGACTTTGATCCACTTGGACTTCAGTTTTGTACAAAGTGATAAGTATGGGTCTAATTTCATTTTTTTTTAACCTGTCGACATCCAGTTAGACCAGCACCATTTGTTGAAGATGCTGTCCTTTTTCCATTGTACGGTTTTGGCTTCTTTGTCAAAAATTAAGTGACCATAGGTGGTTGGGTTCATTTCTGGGTGTTCAATTTGATTCCATTGATCAACTGGTCTGTTTCTATACCAGTACCATGCTGTTTTTATTATTATTGCTCTGTAGTACAGCTTGAAATCTGGGATGGTGATACCTCCAGATGTTTTTTTATTGTACAAGATAGATTTAGCTATTCTTGTTTTTGTTGTTGTTTTGTTTTTCCATATGAATTTGAGAATTATTTTTTTCCAGGTCTGTAAAGAATTGTGTTGGTATTTTAATTGGAAATACATCGAATCTGTATATTACTTTTGGTAGGATGGGCATTTTTATTATGTTGATCCTACCTATCCATGAGCATGGGATATCTTTCCATGTTCTGATGTCCTCTTCAATTTCTTTCTTCAAGGACTTGAATTTCTTGTCATACAAGTCTTTTACTTGCTTGATTAGAGTTACTCCCAGGTATTTTATGTCGTTTGTGGCTATTGTGAAGGGTGTTGTTTCCCTAATTTCTTTCTCAACCCATTTATCTTTTGTATAAAGAAGGGCTTCTGATGTTTTTGAATTAATTTTGTATCCAAACACCTTGCTGAAGGTGTTTATCAGTTGTATTAGTTCTCTGGTGGAATTTTTTTGGGGTCACTTATGTATACTATTGTATCATCGGCAAATAAGGATAATTTGACTTCTTCCTTTCCAATTTGTTTTCTCTTGATCTCCTTTAGTTGTCTTATTGTTCTGGCTAGGACTTCAAGTACTATGTTGAAGAGATATTGTGTAAGTGGACATCCTTGCCTTGTCCCTGATTTTAGGGGAAATTCTTTAAGTTTCTCTCCATTTAATTTGATGTTGGCTACTGGCTTGCTGTATATCACCTTTATTGTTTCTAGGTATGGTCCTTGTATACCCATTCTCTCCAAGACTTTTATCATGAAGGGGTATTGGATTTTGTCAAATGCTTTTTCAGCATCTAATGAGATGATCATGTGGTGTTTTTCTTTCAGATTTTTTATATGGTGAATTACATTGATGGATTTTCACATGTTGCACCACCCCTGAATTCCTGGGATGAAGCCTACTTGGTCATGGTGTGTGATACTTTTGATATGTTCTTGGATTCGCTTTGCCAGTATTTTATTAAGTATTTTTACATCTAAGTTCATGAGGGAAATTGGTCTGAAGTTCTCTTTCTTTGTTGTATCTTTGTGTGGTTTAGGGATCTGGGTGACTGTGGTCTCATAGAAAGAATTTGGCAATGTTCTTTCTGATTCTATTTTGTGGAAGAGTTTGAAGAGTATTGGTATTAGCTCTTCTTTGAAGGTCTGGTAGAATTCTGTGCTGAAACCAGCTGGCCCTGGGATTTTTTTGGATGGGAGATTTTTAATGACTGTTTCTGTTTCCTTAGGGGTATTAGGACTGTTTAATTTGTTAACCTGATCTTGATTTGGCTTTGGTAGGTGGAATCTATCAAAAAAATTGTCCGTTTTGCTTAGGTTTTCAAATTATGTGGAGTACAGGTCTTTGAAGTAAGAGGTAAAGATTCTCTGGATGTCTTCGATGTCTGTTGTTATTTCTCCCTTTTCATTTCTGATTTTACTGATTTGGGTATTTTCCCTCTGCCTTCTTGTCAGTTTGGCTAAGGGTTTGTCTCTTTTTTTTATTTTCTCAAAGAACCAACTCTTGGTTTTGTTGATTATCTTTATTGTTCTTGTTGTTTCTAAGTTGTTGATTTCAGCCCTAAGTTTGATGATTTCCTGCCTTCTGCTCCTCTTGAGAATGTTTGCTTCTTTTTTTCTAGCTCTTCCATTTCTGCTATTAAGTTGCTCATATGGGCTGTCACAATTTTGTTTTTGAAGGCACTTAGTGATATGAACATTCCTTGTAGCACTGCTTTCCTTATGTCCCATAGGTTTGGGTATGTTGTGCCTTACATTTCATGGGATTTTAAGAAGTCTTTGATTTCCTTCTTTATTTGTTCTCTGAGCAAGTGGTCATTGAATAGAGAGTTGTTCAGTTTCCATGAATGTGTAGGTTTTTTTTTTGTATTTCTATTGTTGCTGAAGTCCAGTTTTAATCCATGGTGGTCTGATAAGATACATGGGGTTATTTCAATTTTCTTGTATCTATTGAGCCTTGCTTTGTGTCCGACTATATGTTCAATTTTGGAGAAGGTTCCGTGAGGTGCTGAAAAAGAGGTGTATTCTTTTGTGTTTGGGTGAAATATTCTGTAGATATTTGTTAGATCCATTTGGTTTATGTACTCTCTTAGTCTCATTATTTCTCTGTTTGGTTTCTGTCTCAGTGATCTGTCCGTTATTGTTAGTGGGGTATTGAAATCTCCCACTATTAATGTATGGGAATCAATGTGTGGTTTAAGCTTTAGAAGAGTTTCTTTTACAAATGTGGGTGCCCTTGTATTTGGAGCATAGATATTCAGTATTGAGATGTAAACTTGATGAATTTTTCCTTTAATGAGTATGTAGTGTCCTTCCCTGTCTTTTTTTTTTTTGAGTAATTTCAGCTGAAAGTCTATTTGATTTCATATTAGGATGGTTACTCCAGCTTACTTCCTGAGACCGTTTGCTTAGAAAACCTTTTCCCAGCTTTTTCTGAGGTAGAGTCCATCATTGTTAGTGAGATGGGGTTCTTGTATACAGCAAAATGATGGGTCTTGTTTATGGATCCATTCTGTAAGCCTGTGTCTTTTTATTGGGGAGTTGAGTCCAATGATGTTGATAGATATTAATGACCAATGGTTGTTATTTCCTGTTATTTTGATGTAGGTAGTGGTTGTGTGTTTCTTTTGGTTTAGCTGAAGTGGAGTTTTTTGCTTCCTCTGTTTTCTTGGGTATACATATATTCTCTGGTTTATAATTTTCCTTCCAGGATCTTCTGTAGGGCTGAGTTTGTGGATAGATTCTGTTTAAATTTGCTTTTGTCATGGAATATTTTGTTTTCTCAATCTATGTTGATAGAAAGTTTTGCTGGGTATAGTAGTCTGGGCTGACACCTATGTTCTCTTAGGGCCTGTAGGACATCTGTGAAGCCCTTCTGGCTTTTAGAGTTTCTGAGGAGAAGTCAGGTATAATTCTGATGGGTCTGCCATTATATGTTACTTGACCTTTTTCTCTTATTGTTTTTAATATTCTTTCTTTGTTCAGTACATCTGGAGTTTCAATTATTATGTGGTGAGAGGAATTTCTTTTCTGGTATAATCTGTTTGGAGTTCTGTATGCCTCTTGGAATTTTATAGGCATCTGTTTCTTTAAGTTTTGGAAGTTTTCTTCTATGATGAAGATGTTTCCTGGACCTTGGAGGTGGGAGTCTTCTCTTTCTTTTATGCCTATAATTCTTAGGTTCTGTCTTTTCATTGAGTCCTTGATTTCTTGGATGTTGTGGGTGAGATCATTTTTAGATTTCTCGTTTTTGTTTGTTGTTGTACTAATTTCTTCAATTGAATCTTCCACACCTGCAAAGAACTTCCATCTCTTGTATCCTATTTTTGATACTTATGTCTGTAGTTCCTGTTTTTTTCCCTTGGTTTTCTACCTCCAAGACTATCTCTGCTTGTGTTTTCTTTATTTTTTCCATTTCCAATTTCAAGTCTTGAACACTTTTATACGTTTTATATATTTCATACTCCAATTTAGATGACTTTGTCTGCCAATCATTCAAATATTTCATAGCCTTGTCTGTTTCCCATTTATATTTCGTTGAGTTAGCTTGGGGATCTCTAATGGTATTCTCCATTGCTTTCGTTTGTAAAATTGAAGATTCTTTATATTCTTTCAGTGATTTAACTTCTTCTTGTAAGAACTCTATGATTTTCCTAAGTATAGATTTGTTATCATTTTCGTGTGTTTCTGCTGTGGTGGGATGGCCAGGGTTAGCTGTATTAGCTTGACTGTATTTTGTTGCAGTCATATTTCACTAATTTTTGTCAGATTTGGGTTTTTTTTTTTTTTGACCTTTAGTAATCTGGTTGTCCTTAGCTGATTGTTTCTAGTGTCTTCTGGACCTGATGCTAAGGATGGGGCTTTTGTGTAGAGGCTGTATAGTCTTGGTGGTTCTGTAGCTCAACACAGGCTAGGTGGGATCTTGTGTTGGGGGCTGTATTTCGGTGGTCCTCCTAATGTTCACCCCTTCCAGTTGTGTCCCAACTGGGAACTCAGGTCAGGGTTAGGGTTGGATGTGTTATTACAGCCTACAGAGTCCCCTGCTGCTAGTTTGTCTGATCAAAGTGTTAGGTCAGTGGTAGTGTTCCCCCTTGGCCGCTCCTCCTAGATGGTCCCCAGGGCATCTCTGTGCCTCTCAGCCCTAGGCACGAACCCCTTGTAGTCCTAGTTACTCAGGCAGTGCACACAGGCCAAGAACTCACTGCTCCAGGGGTGAAAATATATATGCTGAAGCTCTGGTTTCCTGCCGCAGGAGCCAGGTGCACTGGCTGAGGGGTCTGATGTTAACCCCACAACCTGTCCACAGGACTTGAACTCAGTGGAGTTCTGAGCTGCCTTCCAACCCGTCTACCTGCCTTTCAGCCTGCTCTGATCTCATCGTTCCTGTGGCTGTTCAGTCTTGGTGTTCAGGTAGGATTCAGTTGATTTGGGTGCTGGAGCTGTCCTGTGGATTCTAGGCACGCAGGAAGCCAGGAGGAATCTCTATCAGGCGATTGGAGCTGCCTGCCAAGGCACATTGCACTGGAACGCTACACTGGTGCTGGAGGAGTAGCCCGCTACAGGAAGTGTATCCCACTGCTTTGTCTAGCTGCAGTGTTTTCTGAGTGATTTTAAATCCAATAGAGGGGCCTGTATGTCCAATACCTTTCTTGGAAAGCCCAAATATGCTTTTGTCTCCGAGACCACTGCTCTTCTGGAGATACATGGCTGTGGTCCCGCAGCTCCCAGTGTGCTGTGGTTAGTGGCCACAATGTTTCCCCTGAGAATATACCTGTTCCTACGGCTCCATTGGTCCTCCCCCCCAGTGTGGGAATGCCTTCATGGAATCTGGGAGCCCAGGAGGCTGGTGAGTACCCCTGTCTGGGATTCAGAGCTGCTCGCCTGGGATTTGAGTGGCTTGCACCCAAGGGTCCTCTCCTGATGAAGATTCTCTTGCTTTCCAGGCTTCAGTGGCTTCCTTGGTTTCTGCAGGTCTGTTTTTCTGAGTGTCCGAGAGTCTTGCCCAGGGACTTTTATTAGTCCCTGGGTTTCCTGTGTGAAACCCAGCAGGTTCACACCTCTCAGGTTGTTGCTCAGCATCTTATAACTCTGTGGTGTTATCACTGTTCCTCCCTTCCCCCCATTCAAATGCATATGTGCAGGCTGCCACCATCTTGGAACCCCTCCCCCAAGGTTCCACCTCTTAAAGGTCCTATAAACTCTATACACATCACCATGAACTGGAGAACAAGTATTTGAATGCATGAGCCTATGGGGCCATTTTCATTCAATCAAACCACCACACAGGTGAAGTTTGGGAAAATAAAAAAGAGTGGTTAAGTAAGATTCATAGCTTCATATTTAGAATAAAACAAGAACTGATCTTCTCTCTCTGTATTATATTGGAGATGGGTCTGGCTTGGTTATTCAGCTTGCTGTCAATCTATCTTATACACTTAGTAATATAATATGGATACTTTGGAATGAAAATCAAGGAAACCTATATTTGAGTTTCATCTCTTCTAAACCTTCATTTTTTTCTTGTCTGTTTTGTTTGTTTATTTATTACTTCAAGCTACATCTCCATCACAGTTCCTGCTCTCCACCTCTCCCTGTACTACCCTCCTAACTTCTCTCTTCCTTTCCCACATATCCTACTCCTCTGGAGTGGGTTGCCCCTACAGATTAGCCCCGTTCAGTTCAACAGTCATATGCATGTTAATAAGCCTTCATTTCTTATCTATAAAATGAAGATACTTTTAATATCTCTGTTTATTTCCAAGGGTTTAGAGAAAAACAAGTATGATAATATTAGAGATACCATTACTTATAATGCTCTTGATGTTTTCTATCTCTGGCACTTTATGTGTAAAAGATGTGTGAAGTCATTATGGTAAAATAGATTTTACTGGCAGATACAACACATTTTCTAGCACAAAGGAGTTGAACATATATTTTATTTAGGTGGCAAGATTAAATAAATAGATTTTCTTATGTTATCTATATTCTAGCCTTTGAAAGCATTTTACCTTTCTGTAGAACATTATCTTCCATGAATATTTATTCATGTTTAAATTTTCTCAGATAAAATTTAAATGATCTAGAAGTATTTAGGGAATACTTACTCCATTCCAGACTCTGGGTTAGGATCTGGGTGAGTGGCCCATCTCTACTTAAATAGAAAAATTCAGTGATAATAAAGCATGTTAGTTCTCTGATGACAGCTTCTTGGAGATGGATAGATTTGCCTGTTATACAGATGATGTAATAGAGTTCAGTTGCTCTCTAGAGACACCTCAGTAATGACTGCCTTATCAACAAGTGACCCCCCCCACACACAGATAGAGACATACACACACACACACAAAGAGAGAGAGAGAGAGAGAGAGAGAGAGAGAGAGAGAGAGAGAGAACTCAGTGGGAGTTTGTGGGAAGTGAGGGAGTAGAGAAACTAAGAATGGGTTGACTTGGGAGAAAATATTCAAGTAGTGGGTCTGTGAGAAGGTAACATTCATTGTCAAATGTAATTATTTCCAGGTGTTTTAAAGACACCTGGATAGAAAGGCTGATTGTCAATTGATTACAAGTTGAAATGTAAAGACAGATGTTTTTACTTGAGGATTAGCATTTAGAAATTATCAGCATATATGGGTTTCTATTTTTTGGTATGAACATAATATAGAACTCTTCAAGGGAGACATATTGTGATATATAAGTCCATCATCATTTTTCATTGGCATCCAGAGTTTCTTGTTTAAAGAGATTAGGTAAGAAGGCTGTCCCAGTGATGGAACCTGACCATGTTAACCCATTATCTTCCATCATTTCAATGTAGACGGACATGGGAGCAGGGATATATCCTCACACAGCCTAAGAGTTCATTCCCAACAGATGAATCTGATTCACATCAGCTATTAGAGAAATCTTCACTTTTTTTTACTGGAAAGCTTGTCTTTTATTCCAGCTCAGCAATCTAAGAAGAAGGAGGGCTTAACAAATATATCCTTGTTCAGTTACTGAGTGAACTAAGTTGGGTCAATACTTTAATTTGAGTCCTATAATTATGGATGCTGATAGGATTTTTTGACATTGTGCTTTTTCTTAATAGAACATTTAGTGCACATTCCTTTTAGAATGTCTGCTCTTGAAGACCCATTTAACATATAAACCCCTAATTGATCTTCAAAAAATAAGTCTTTTCAGATGACAGAATCTCTGCTGCCCGCTGTTCTCATCCTCCATCTCCACTTTGTTTACTCTCTCCTCATGTATTGATTGATTCCTGAAGACTTGCTCAATGATGTTGAGATAATACAAAATGTATTTATCTTAAGACATAGACACTATATATTTTCATTAATTATCTTTTCTCAAGCTTCCTTCACCAATAAGTTTTTAAATAATAAAATAGTACAGTAAAAAATGCAAATAAAAATTAAATCAAGAATTCCAAATTAAGTGTATTTTAATTACCAAGCTTTCCTCCTTTTTTTTTTAAACAAAATTATTTACTTTTACTTTTATTTATATGTATCTCCCTCTATATGTGAATTTACTATAATGGATGTGTAGGTGTCTTCAGATGCCAGCAGAGTGTTTTAAATACCGTGGATCGAGAATTGCAGGCTCTTGTGAGTCACTTGATGCTGATTTTGGGAAGTGAACTTAAACTGCAGTCCTCTGGAAGAACAGCAAGCACCTTTAACCACTGAACCACTTCTCCAGTCCCGAACCTCACTCGTTTGATGCAGCAGTCTTCCCTCAGAATAGGTATGCCTGTGCCTAGAGATGTAGCTTAATTGGTAGAAGGCTTGCTTAGCATGCTTAGAGCCCTGACATGAATTCCGGGCACTGCATAAGCCTGAACATGTTGTTACATACTGTAAGTCAAGGAAAGAAAAGATAAGACAGGAGGATCAAACTCTTAAAGCCATCCTTAGCTCCATAGAGTTTGTGAACAGCTTGGGCTACATGAGACCCTGTCTAAAATAAACAAGCAGAGAACAACTCAGCAGCTGCAGCAGGAACAATAACAACAACAATAAAATTCAAGTTCTAAATAATCTGCATAGCAAGTCTGAGGACAACCTGGAATAAATGAGAACCTGCTTCAAAAGATAACAAAATAAAAGTAAAATATAATAAAATAGAATATTGCATAATGAAAGCTAAACATGCCTTCAGTGGGTAGCCTCAGAAAAAGCAACTTTTCAATTTTGGAATTGTTTGGGTCCTGCAGATTAGAACAATCATTGTTAGAACAAAAAAACTATCACCTGAATTTTCATACTGATTTCTGGATGCCTGAGCCTTTTTGCTCTTACATATATTAATTTTAAGAACAATTATTTTGTAGCTTTCAAATCCATTTCCTCACAAATTCCATTTCCTTGTCTTGTTGAGTTTTCATTCTCTAGGCATAATTGCAAATGCTTCTATTAAAATATTTAGATAGAAACACACATAAAAGTACTACATGAGGGACTTATTTGATATTGGCATTCATAATGCCCAATATGAAGCAGCATATGATCAATTACTCAGAACATATAGCAGGAAGAACAAGTTAGATAAGTGGGCCACAGATCTGGTTCAACTACATTCTAACTAGGATGGGAGATAATATATGTGTAGTTGAGAAACCTTAACTTGGATCCAGGAGCTCATACTGAGATAGGATTGTAGAAATTGTTCCGTTTAAGTCACTCCGCTCTTCATCATCTGCCAACTGCCATAATTATTGCACGCTGAAAAGATAAGAAAATTGAATAGCTAACAAAAAAATTGAAGAGATGCTCAATCTTACTTATAATCAGAAAATGCAATTCAAAAGAAATAGATCTAATTTTGTACTTAGTATTGGCAAAGACTCTTACATCAGATAATTCCTGGTGTTGGCCAAGATACAGAAGGGAGAAAATGTTACGGCTATTGAATATAGAAAATCATACTTTATTCTGGAGAGCAAACTGGCAACATTGAAAAGGAACAATGAGTACTCTATGGGAATCTGGTTGCCACTCACTCAGGGCAGACAAAGGTGAGAATGCTCAGCCTCCCATTGTTTGAGCATGGACAGAGAAGTGCTCACATCTATGGGAATGTATAATTAAGGGTTATGCAAGTGAGAAAAACAGATGGACATATAATAAGTCACAGTGTTAGGTAACATTACTAATAAATAGAAAGATCTATAGTGCAATGACATTATGTAAATTGAAACATTCTATGTAGATAAGTTGCATAATATTTGCATGTGTATACATATAAACAGAGGTGGCAATTAGATAGGTAAGGAGTGCCCTGGTTTCTTTACTGTTGTGACAAAATACCTGGACAAAAACTACTTAAGGGAGGAAGGGCTTACTTGACTAACAGAAACAAGTTACCATTTGTCAATGTAGAGAATTCAAATAGACAGAAACTTGAGGTAGCTGGTCAGATCACATGCACAGTCAAGAGAACTAGCATGCATGCTCAACTTTCTTTCTCCATTTTATATATACTAGAATTCAGCCTATGATTCAGGACAATCCACATGTAGGTTCTTCCTATGTCTATTAAGTAAATTAAGAAAACTCCTCATAGGCATGCCCACAAGGCAAGCCTAATATAGACAATTCTTCACTGAGATTCCTTTCCAGGTGATTGATTCTACATTGTGTCAAGTCAACAGTCAAAATCAGCCACCACAGAGAACCAGAAATGGTCAGATGTCCTTTGAAATGAGGCTTAGTTCAGGACACATTCCAATCATCATTTAGCAAGATGGTACAGGGGAGGGAGAGCAGTGAAGTCTGGAGTTGGCACAGGGGCAATGCATTAAATTCAAACTTGGGAGTGTAGGACACAGCCTTGATCATAATGTGCTTTTTTAGGAATGTGATTACTCAGTCTTCAGTACTGAGGTCAAAACAGAAACAAAAGAGCAAATATAGAAAGGAAGAGAGGAGGGAAGGACAGAGAAACACAAAGAGAAATAGTTTTGAAGTTTTGTGATCAGGAAGATAGACATTAAATGAAAAACAATTAGAAAAATCATATGGTCTTTTCTTTTCTTTTAATAATTGTTTGTTTTTCAAGACAGTGTCTCTACGTAGTCCTGGCTGTCCTGGAACTTGGTCTGTATACCAGGTTGACCTTGAATTTAGAGATCTGCCTGCCTCTACCTCTGGAGTGCTGGGATAAAGGCATATGCCACCTCTGCCAAGCTTGGCAGTATTTTCGTTATAGAGAAAACTGTCTAGTTAGAATGAAACAGCTGGATTTAGTTTAGATGATCCATATTTAGCAGCATCCTAAGCATCTTAATCAGAAGCCAGTCAAAAACGAGGGATCCTTAGGGTACTAACGTTGGCCATATTAGAGTCACAGCTTCTTCACCAGTGTGATCTGCTGCTTGTTGTCCTTGACACCAGCAATGAAAACCAAGGTGTTGTCTTCTGTCCTCTTTTGGAGATCCTGGAGGTTAGGGGTGTGACTCAGGGACCACAGAGTGTTTAAACATTGCAACAGCTGAGGACTCTAATGAGGACATGTAGGGTGCTTTCTGAGCAGAAGTGTCCTGGGTCTTTGGAGGGTGGTGGTGTGTACCTTGTTTTTGGTAGGAGGAGTAGCTATGGACAGTTGTCAGCATTGCTTTTTGGGCTTCAACTCTCTGCTTTGGTTTGATTTGAGAGGTAGGGCACACATTTATTTCTTTCATTTTCTGTGCCATCTCCACAGTGACAAATTGTCCTTTTTGCTATTATCCCATACTGTGTCCATAAAAAGAAACGTAGAACCTCAAAACTTCAGCTACAATTTTAAAAGAAACTTAAAAAGCAAAGCTAGGAAAACATTTGACACTTATAAGGATATCAAAATGGTTTTATTTTTGCCTGCTAGGAAATATTGTAAGTTCATACAATGCAATAGCAAGGGATATTTATAATGTCAACAAAGAGGAATTACAAATTATTATAAACCATGTGAAAATTTGCTTACACTTTATCCATAATTAAAGTAACATAAGTAAAAACAATCTGATTTTTCACCTTTGCTACAAAGATTTACAATGATTAGCATTGATGCGTTCAGGAATTTTAGGTCATAGAGATTTCATGTACTTCTATTGGGAGTATATAATTTATACAGCCTCGTCAAAAACAAAACAAGTCAGCATATTGATCAATCTTTAAGAAGAATAATTTATTTGATTAGATATCTTATAATTTATCCTGTGTGTTTATTATTATGTAAAGTGTACACACACACACACACACACACACACACACACACGTATAAAATATATAGTTTTGATGACCTAACTTCTGTGTGTTTCTTTTTTCTTAGATGAGAAGTGATATAACATAAAGACTGAATGATTTATATGCAATGTACATAGATTAATGCTTGGAACATAATGATAATAATAGTAGTAACAATGATATATTATGATTAATGTCAGTGTTATTTATATGTCCAAATTTATTTATATTATAACATACAGGCAACCTCTCCAAAATCAAATTTTTATCAGTAAGACAGAAATGGTGATAAATCTATCCAAGAGTACAACAGTACACTGGATTCATGTAATGAAGGAGAGGTTTCAATAATACATTATTGAGTGAAGAGAGGAAATGTAGACCACAGCCCCTATTAGGCATAGATTTCTGTGAAAAGGAAAATGTATATTGTATGTGAAAGTGCATTGATTGTTAATTATGGTTATTAATGGAGTGGTAGGAAGATTCTTTAAACTGGTTTTTAAAACCTTTACTTTTTTTAATGATAAAAGCACTGTTTATTATAGTAAGCACAAACTGGAAATAGTTAATGATATGGGAAAACAATGTCAATATATACTTAAGTGAAAATAGCAAGCTACTACAGTAAACATTTATTCATGCTGCAATTTATGTATATAGTGGGTAAAAATCCTTGGCTCATGACTGAAGCATCTATTAAAAAAAGACTTAAAATGTTTATTTAATATATGTTACTTGATACAAGAGCCTGCAAAAAGAAAGACCCAAGCAAACAATACAAGACTCTTTGGGAGCACTGTAGTAAAGATATGTGGTTGGAAAACAAATGGGTAAAATCCTACAAAGGATAAGTGTGTGTGTGGGGGGAGGTGTCTTAGCAAAGCTGGCATGTTGGCCTACTTTTCTGATTCCCTGTGTGATATTTTTTTGCCCTGTGTAGGGAGGAAGTCATTTGCACTGTTGTGCTGTGGGTCTTTACACATGCTATAACCATACACATAGAGTTCTTTACAGTCTGTATCAGGAGAGTAAATGGAAAGAAAAGAGAAGGTAACAATGATCCTTCTTCACACTTCCAATGTATTGTTCCATGTATTGAGCAAGGTATCCTGAAGGCCATCCATTCATGAACTCATTCTGGAAGGGGCCATGCCCAGTACACTGATCATTCCCAGGTAAGAGCATATTTGGAAGCTTTATTTTAATCATTTGCTTTAGTATAAACATAAAAAAATAGAATGAATGTATTTGATACAAGATAAGCAACTGCTTAAATTACCATCTATGTGTACAGAAGAAAATAATGAATGTCTAAAACATAAAATAACATGCTAAAATGTTTGTGATTTTTGTATCTTCTATTACAAACTCCTAGCAATATATGAATTAGGTCATATTTGAACACAAATAGTATATTTTGTTTTTAATTTAAACTTTGAAGAATCAGAGCCATATTGAAGTGAGTCTGTTTAAAGATTTTCTGTTTGCTTTTGTATGTTTATCTGTAAAATCCAAGAATCAAATTAAAACCAAACATGTAGCAGACCTTCTCTCTCTCTCTCTCTTGTTCTCCCACACCCAATCCCTCAGTCTTGACCTTGACCCTGCAACAGAATATCAGTTAAGCTTCCCTTTACTCCCTGCTCCCATATGGATTCCCTATGTATCCCACAGACCATCCCCCTCAAATCTTTCTCCCCAAACTGGTTGCTATATCCATACCTACAACTCTAACAAGTACCCTTTGGTAAACAACAGGCCTGGCCTGCTAGAAAACAAGGTAGGCTGCCCACAGACTTTCTCTCTCTCTCTCTGTTTCCCTAGACAAAATTCCCCAGTCTCATCCCCAGCTCTGCAGCAAAACACCTGTGTCAGCTTTCCCTGCTCACTTATTCAAATCTCTTGTGATCTCAAAGCTTCAAAAGTGGAAGCTTCTCCATTTGTTGTTTTGTCCCATACCCCAACTCCAGCAAGGGCCTCCTGCTAACACAAGGGCCAATCCTCCCAGGGTAACAAGTGGACTGAAAGCAAATATCCACCTCTCCTATTGATCCCATGATCCAGTTTCTCCAGACACATTCCCAGAGAAAGAGAGAGAGACAGAGAGAAAGAGAGAGAGACTATCCAAATTAATAAGATCAGAAACAAAAAGGGAATATAACATCAGACACTGAGGAAACCCAAAGAATCAAAAGGATATACTTTAAAAAACTTGGACTCAACCGAATGGGAAAGTCTAAAAGAAATAAATGGAATATTTTCTTGATAAATATCATTTACCAAAGTAAAGGCAACAAATCTCTATTGAATAAAAAATATAAAAAATGGTTGAAGACAAAAATTAATTAAAAAAATAAAGACTTTCAAAATTTGATGAAACTGACTACAAGCATACTCAAACTTATAGGACACAATGAAAGTAGTGTTAAGAGGAAAGTTCATAGCACTAAATGCCCTCCCACACACAGAAAGAGATCTCATACTAGCAACTATAAGCACACTTGAGAGCTCTAGAACAACAAAGAAAGAAAACATACCAAAAAGAGTAGATAGCAGGGAATAATCAAACTTGGGACTGAGATCAATTAAATAGAAACAGAATAACAAAAGAATTAATGAAGCAAAGAGTTGGTTCTTTGAGAAAATAAAAAAGATAGACAAACCCTTTTCCAACCTAACTAAAAGACAGACAGAGAGAGAGAGAGAGAGAGAGACTATTTACATTAACAAGATCAGAAACAAAAAGGGGTTATAACAACAGACACTGAGGAAATTCAGAGAATCAAAGGACATACTTTCAAAACCTGTACTCCACCAAATGGGAAAGTCTAAAATGAATAAATGGAATATTTTCTCGATAATATCACTTACTAAAGTGAAGTCAACATCAGATAAACAATTTAAATATACCTGTAACCCTTAAGGAAATAGAAGCACTCATTAAAAGTTTACTCCCCCCATCCAAATATCCTAGGGCCAGATGGTTTTAGAGCAGAATTCTACCATACTTTCACAAAAGAGTTAAAGCCAATACTGATCAAATTATTCCACAAAATAGAAACGCAAGGGACTGTGCCCAAATCACTCTATGAGAGCACACTTATCCTGATACCCAAACCACATAAAGACTTAACAAAGAAAGATAATTATGGAATAATTTCCCTTATAAACATAGATATAAAATACTTGCAAAAGGAATCCAAAAACATATCCAAAATATCATCCACTATGTCAGAGATGCAGTGATGGTTCATCCTATGAAAATCAGTAATGGCATCCACCATATAAACAAACACAAAGAAGAATATGACACGATCATCTCAATAGATGCAAATAAAGGCCTTTGGCACAATTGAGCATGACTTCATGATAAAAGTCTTGGAGTGAGTACAGAAAAAATGACATACCTAAACATAATAAAGGCAATTTATTCTCTGAGGAATATAGATTCTCTGAGGAAATTCAGAGAATCAAAGGACATACTTTCAAAGCCTGTACTCCACCAAATGGGAAAGTCTAAAAGGAATAAATGGAATATTTTCTTGATAATATCACTTACTAAAGTTAAGTCAATACCAGATAAATAATTTAAATAGACCTGTAACCCTTAAGGAAATAGAAGCACTCATTAAAAGTTTACTACCCCCATCCAAATATCCTAGGGCCAGATGGTAAACCTATATCCAATATCAAATTAAATGGAGAGAAACTGAAAGCAATCCCACTAAAATCAGGGACAAGTCAGCGTTGCCATATCTATTCAATATAGTACTTGGAGTTTTAGCTAGAGTAATAGGACAACTGGAGGAGGTCAAGGGGATACAAATTGGAAAGGAAGAAGTCAAAGTATGACTATTCACAGATGATATGATAGTATCCGTAAGTGACCCCAAAAATTCTACCCAGGATTCTACCCTACAGCTGTTAAAAACCTTCAGCAAAGTAAGGGGGATACAAGATTAACTCAAAAAATTGGTAGCCCTGTTATATGTAAATGACAAATGGGCTGGAAAAAAATTAGGGAAACAACACCCTTCCCAATAGCCACAAATAATATTAAATATCTTGGGAGTAGCTCTAATCAAGCAAGTAAAAAACTTATATGATAAAACCTTGAAGTCTTTGAAGAAAGAATTGAAGAAGATGGAAAGATTCCCCCATGCTCATGGATTGGTGAGCTGCTGTTGCTGTGAGAAGAGCCAGGCTGTCTGTGGGCTGCAAATAACTGGTCATACCTGCAGTACTAGCAGGGCTGTCAGCCCCAAGGGAAGGGTTGTGTGCAGCAACCTGGAACTCACATGAGTCCTGCCCCAGGGCACTTTGCTCAGCCCAATGATCACCCTGACTCTGAGCAGCCTCAGGATATTGGACATGAATAGCGGTTCAGCTTCTTGATTGAGTCTCCTCAGGGGACTTTAATGATTCCTGCTACTGCTGCTGCTGCTGCTGCTGCTGCTGCAGGACATCTTGATGTCCATGATCTGTGCTCCTGCTGGAGACCAAGTTGAAGGCCATGGTCCATGCTACCTCTGGAAACCATGCTTATGTCCAAGCTGCTTCCAGAAACCACATGGCAGTCCATGATAAGTGCTGCTAGCAGAAAGTAATTGAAAAGAACCCTTAAAAGATTCTGATAAGGAATCTTAAGTATAGTTCTTCATATTTGATAGCTTCTGATGGTGGGGGTGGGGTTAGCCTCAGTTTTCTTTAAGGGACTGTCTACTGGGCGTTTGACAATGGCCTAATGAGTATATATGCAACATAAGTTAGACTTGTTTTTGGGAGGGTAGGGTTGCGAATGCACTAGGGTGGGAGGGTGGACCTGGGAGAACTGAGAAGTGAGTGTGATTGGGGTGCATTGTATGAAATTACCAAATATCTAATAAAAGTATTATGTTGGGAAAAATGGGGTATAGATCTAAATAGAGAATTCTCAGTAGAGGGATCTCAAATGGCTGAGAAACACTTGAAGAGATGTTCAATATCTTTGGTTGTAGAGAGCTGCGAAGTGCCGCGCCCTAAAGATGGCGCTGGTCTCCGCCTTCCACCAGCCCGATGGTGAGCGCTCTCTATGATAATAAGTTCATATTTGGCAAAGACCGCTGATCTGGCTTGCTTCCGCATACGTAGACCTCTAAGATAGCACCACTTGGCTTTACTTGACTGGCTGTCCATTTAGTATTTAGCCTGTGGGTTGGGTCTGCCCCATTATTTGGAAGACTGTTTTCAAGGGACCTGAATAAACTGCTGGAGAAGAGTTTTGTGAGTTGCATCATTCCTTGCTGGACAAGGGGGGACGCGACAAAGTGGTGGCCCGTACGGGGACCCAGAAAAGACTCAGAACTTCTGCAGTCAGGGGAAGCGCTGGTAAGTTCCTGGGATAAATCAGGACAATAAAGTTTCACGGAAATAGCGAACACAAGGTAAAGTTTCGTGGAAATAGCGAACAAAAGGTAAAGTTTCGCGGAGATAGTGAACAAACAGTAAAGTTTCACGGAAATAGCAAACAAAAGGTAAAGTTTCGCGGGAAGTTGCGAACAAAAGGTAAAGTTTCGCGGGGAAGCAGCGAACCGAAAGTAAATTTTTAATCATGGGATTGTCTCAGTCACATCCAATTTTTCTGGCTCTTCAGGAGCTACTTTTAGCTAGGAATTTGAAGATTAAGAAGTCTACCTTAGAAAGATTTTTAAATGAATGTGATTCTGTGGCTCCGTGGTTTGCGGTGTCCGGGAATCTTACGGTATTCTGCTGGGACAAATTAGGCAGGGACTTGGATTTTGCTTGGGAGCAAGGTACTCTGAAGCATGGAGTAAGACCGATTTGGAAAATGGTGAGGAGTTGTTTAGAAGATCAGAGGTGTTGTAATGCAATCAAAGAGGGAGAATCAGCCTTGGAACTGCTACAAGAGGAGAGATCTGAGCAGGTAGACAGTGAAAAGGAAAGTAACAAAGGCGAAAGATTTGAGCAGGCAGACAGTGAAAAGGGAGGCAAAAAGAAAGTTCCTCTCTATCCCGATCTTAGAGATTTTAGAGATTTTAGAGATTTAGAGGACTCAGAGAGCACGGATTCTGAAGGAGAGCTACACGCTCTAATAGAACAGTTGGAGAGGACTGTTATTAGAAAAAAGGAAAAGAAAAAAGTAAAAGAGAAGGGCATATCGGCAGCAGTCGGTGTGGGAGGAGCTGTTGCCATGGCGCCTGACACGTCAGCGGCAGTCGGAATGGGTGGAGTCGTTGCTACAGCGCCTTCAGCCATGCTGGCGGCAGCTGATGTAAACAAAGCCGTTGCCATGGCGCCTTCGACTCCTCCTCCATATCCAGAAGCCACTCAGACAGAGCAGCCAGTTCAGTCCCTGAAAGTAGGGAGATCTTTCTGCCCGGGGATGTGGACACAAGTAAGAACAGAATTACAGTTTGCCTATCCGGTATACCAAGACCCACAAGGGAACAGGTACGAGGAACCGCTTGATTTTAAAGTGGTAAAATCTCTTGCAGAGTCGGTTCGTACCTATGGTACTACCGCTTCTTTTACAATAGCTCAAGTGGAAGCATTAAGCAGACATTGTATGACTCCGAGTGATTGGAGTGGTCTGGTCCACGCCTGCTTAAGTCCAGGGCAATACTTAGACTGGAAAGCTTTCTTGATTGAGTATGCCACTGAGCAAGCAGCCAATAATCAGAGAGATGGAAATCCAGCCTGGGATAGAGATATGCTGCTTGGGCAGGGGAGATTTGCCAACCAGCAGAGAGGATATCCTATTCAGATTTATGAGCAAATAAACAAGATAGCTATCAAGGCTTGGAGATCTCTCCCTAATAAAGGGGAGGTGAGTGGGAACTTAACTAAGATTCTACAGGGCCCTATGGAGCCCTTTTCAGATTTTGTGGCACGAATGGTGGAAGCAGCAGGGAAGATTTTTGGTGACCTGGATGCTGCTTTGCCACTAATAAAACAGTTGGTCTATGAGCAATGTACCAAAGAATGTAGAGCTGCTATCACCCCTTATAAGAACAAAGGCCTAGAGGCCTGGATGAAAGTGTGTAGAGAGCTTGGAGGGCCATTAACTAATGCTGGTCTTGCTGCTGCAGTAATACAGTTGGCCAGAAAAGGTGGAGGAATTTCAGGAGTTTGTTTTAAGTGTGGCAAGATGGGACACTTTAAAAGACAGTGCCCCAGAGGAAGGAGTACAGAAAGTACAGGAAGTGTACAACGCCCCAGGTGGCCGGGGTTGTGCCCAAAATGTAAAAAAGGGAACCATTGGGTTAATGAATGCCGTTCAGTGATAGACATCCATGGCCAGCCTTTAACTCAAGGTTATGGTAGCGCTTGTCCAAAAAACGGACAGCGGGGCCCACGACCTCAGGGCCCACAAATATATGGGGCAATAGAGAATCAGGACAAAGAACAGAATCAAGAGAGATGGCCAACCCTCCGCCATCTGAGACACCGCTGAGAGCCACTGCAGGCTCAGCAGGATTGGACCTCTGCTCCACCACCAGACTCGTATTAACACCCCAAATGGGGGTCCAGTTAATTGAAACAGATTTTAAAGGACCCCTTGAACCTGGTACAGTTGGTTTGTTGTTACGGAGGTCATCATCAGCCTTGAGAGGACTTATTGTCCATCCTGGAGTTATAGATCCAGATTACACAGGAGTGGTTAAGATCATGGTAGCCTCCCCCCGTGGTATAACGGCTATCTCTCCTGGAGATAGAATTGCTCAATTGATTATGTTGCCAAGCTTACATGACCGCTATGCAGCAAAGGATAGAGAGAGAGGAAAAGATGGTTTTGGGTCCACGGGCATGGATTTGACTTTTCTCTCCCTGGATTTGGACCAACACCCTGTCTTAGAGTTAAAAGTTGATGGTAAAAAGATCCTGGGCCTTTTGGATACTGGGGCTGATAGGAGTATCATAGCAAAGAAAGACTGGCCTTCAGGTTGGCCCGTACAAGCCTCTTCTCAAATACTTCAAGGCCTGGGTTATGCTAAGACTCATTAAAGTGGCAGGACCAAGAAAACCACTCAGGAGAAATGCAGCCATATGTACTTGAGCTCCCTATCTCCCTTTGGGGAAGAGACCTTTTAAAGGATATGGGATTTAAATTAAGTAATGACTATTCTGATTCAGCCCAACGTATGATGCAAGATATGGGATATGCTCCAGGCTTTGGAATAGGAAAATATTTGCAAGGATGAAAGAGTCCCATATCTATGCAGCAAAGACAAAAGAAACAGGGCCTGGGTTTTTCCTAGGGGCCACTGAGGAGGGCATTCCCATAACTTGGAAGACGGAGGATCCAGTATGGGTTCCTCAGTGGCCACTTTCCTCTGTAAAATTAAATGCAGCCAAAGATTTGGTGGATGAACAGATGTCTTTAAAGCATATAAAACCATCTGTATCTCCCTGGAATACACCTATCTTTGTCATTAAAAAGAAATCTGGAAAATGGAGATTATTGCATGATCTGCATGCTATAAATCAACAAATGCAGATCATGGGCCCAGTGCAGCGCGGCTTGCCGCATTTATCATCTTTGCCAGCCTCATGGCCCATTATAGTTATAGATATAAGAGATTGTTTTTTCTCCATCCCTTTGTGTGCCAAAGATAGTGAGAGATTTGCATTTACTGTTCCATCCTGTAACCATGAGAAACCTGATCAGAGGTTTGAATGGGTAGTATTACCCCAGGGCATGGCAAACAGCCCCACTATGTGCCAACTATATGTGGGGGAAGCCATTGCTCCCTTGAGAAAGAATTTTCCAGATTTGAGATGTGTTCATTATATGGATGATATCTTACTGGCAGCTAAGAGTGAACAAATGTTACATCGGGCCTATGAAGAATTAGTTCAATTATTAAAAAAGAAAAGGTTGTTTATTGCTCCTGATAAGGTTCAAAAGGAAAATGTGGTTAATTATTTAGGAGCGAAGGTTGGACCTGAAAAGATAATACCTCAAAAGATTGAGATAAGAAAAGATAATTTAAAGACTTTAAATGATTTTCAAAGGTTGTTAGGAGATATCAATTGGGTAAGAGGCTATTTAAAGCTACCAAATTATGAAATAAGACCTCTATATGATATTTTGAAAGGTGATTTAGCACTTAATTCTCCTAGGCAATTAACAGAAGAAGCAAGAAAAGCTTTATGTAAAGTGGAAGAAAGGTTACAGAGTGCCTTCCTAAAGAGATGGCAAGAAGGACAGCCCATTGCATTGTGCATATTTGCCACCTATGGTCAACCTACAGGATTGTTATGGCAGGACGGACCATTATTATGGACCTATTCAAAGATTTCTCTGAAAAAATCCATAGAACATTATCCCACTGCACTTGCTGCTTTAGCCTTGAATGCTATCCAACAATGCTTGCAGTCTTTTGGAGTTGCTCCTGCCAGCATAATAGTGCCTTATTACAGTTATCAAATTAAGATTTTGTGTGGCACTGTAGATGACTGGGCAATATTGCAATGTAGCTTTGAAGGAGTGATTGATAACCATTATCCTAAACATCCATTGCTATCATTTTTTAAGGAGCACCCAGTGATATTCCCTAAGGTTACTTCAGCAGTACCACTTCAAGGATCACCAAATGTGTTTACTGACGGCTCAAAGACAGGCTGTGGAGCCTATTTGATAGAAAGACAAGAGCCCGTGTTATGTCAATTTCAACCGGGCTCCCCCCAAATAGTAGAGTTGAAAATAGTAATTGAGGTGTTTAAAAGATGTCAATTTGCATTCAATTTGATTTCAGATTCAGTTTATGTGGTCAACGCAGTGAAAGTATTAGAATTAGCAGGTCCTATTAAGAATAGTAGTACTGTATTTGCCTTATTACAAGAGTTACAAGTTTTAATCTGGCAGAGGAAAAGGTGTTTTTATATTCAACATATCAGAGCACATACAGGATTACCTGGACCATTAAGTGAAGGTAATGATAAAGTTGATCAATGGAGCAGGATGGAATGCATTTTTTGGAGCTCATTCCTGGACCAAGCCAGACAGTTTCACCAATTATTTCATGTAAATGCAAAAACTCTACAGCAGAAATTCCATTTGTCTAGAGCAGATGCTAGACAAGTAGTTTTGGACTGTCCTCAGTGTGTGATTCATCATCATCCTCCCAGTGTGGGAGTGAACCCTAGAGGGCTGTTGCCACTCAAAATCTGGCAAATGGACGTTACCCACATTTCAGAGTTTGGAACCTTAAAATATATTCATGTATCTGTGGATACCTGCTCCGGTATCATACATGCTACACCTATGAGTGGAGAAAAGGCTCGCAATGTCATAGGACATTGCTTAGAAGCCTGGGCTGCATGGGGAAAACCACAGCAGCTGAAAACGGACAATGGACCAGCCTATACAGCTCAGTCCTTTGTCTCCTTCTGCAACCAGATGGAGGTACAGCTTAATCACGGATTACCATACAATCCTCAAGGACAAGGAATTGTGGAGCGTGCTCATCGCACCTTGAAAGAATGCTTGCAAAAACAAAAAGGGGGAATAGGCCAAGGCCGTACCCCCAAGGAAAGAATGTCTTTAGCCTTATTTACTTTAAACTTTTTCAATTTGGATGCTCAAGGCCGCTCAGCAGCGGACAGACATCAGGATTCCCATGGTTCACCTAAAAGCATGGTGAAGTGGAAGAATATTTTGACAGGCTCTTGGCGGGGGCCTGACCCTGTGCTAACATGGGCGAGAGGGTCTGTTTGTGTTTTTCCTCAGAATCAACAAGATCCAGTGTGGGTGCCTGAGCGCCTTGTGAGGAAGATTCGTCATGAAGACCTTCCTAAGGATCCTGGTGTTAGTAGCAGTGAGTATGTCAGGAATGACCGAGCCGAGATGGGGGATCCTGTCGATATTCCCAAAGCCGATGCCGGTCAGACATGATGCAACTGTGTTTCCACGCTTATTTAGCAGTAATAGAAGCCTAGGCTTACCCTACCTTCCCTTTGATGATCAGAGAAGCCCTATAGAAGGTAATAGAAATGTCAGCTTGAAGGGTAGTTTGTGCTTTTTAATGAGCTTCAATAGGTCAGATGATACAAAATGCATTAAATTGTCTCAGCAGTCAGCAGATTTTTTACCACAACTGAGGTTTGGGGGGTAGGAGTGGTGGTTTGTTTTCAGGCAATGGTTTTTGTCTTGAAGGATGGTGGCCCACACGAGTCTCTGACCGGGACCCCCCCAGACATCCACGCTGGGCACCTTTTTGTAGAGGATCCACAGGAAAGGAAGGACCTTTTCCCTGGACTGGATGTCAGGAGCGCAGAGCAGTTTGGGTTCAACAAGATTATTTTTCCTTTAGCCCCATGATTAGTAATATAGTGAATAAGTCTTGTACAGGAATGCTTGATATATCTACTAGGGATCCTCAGCAGACTGCCACCAATCCTTTTGATTTGTGGCTTTTGTGTGGAGTAAATGGAAGTTGCATGGACTTGGGACCTGTCATTATGCTTGGAGGAGGAATTTATCAAAGAGGTAATTTTTCCCTAGGGGCTGCTACCAGATTGGATTTCTCTAGCGGTAGTGGCTCTGGTACTTGGAATTCTTTATTTCATTCTTACCGCAACAAGAACTTTTCAGCTTTGCCAGTATGTCTCTGGCATCCTTTTCTGTGGATTGTAAGTAATGGGAGTGCATCCTTAGGTGAAGAAAAGTTAGTATGCACTCCAGGCACATGTTTTTATGCCCTATGCTGGAATGCCACAGCCTTTCCTGTGGCTGTGGTGACTAGAATGCCTCGATATGTACCAGTTCCTGTAGAGGCTCCTAATACCATGATGCTATTCAGATTTAAAAGAGATTTTGGCATCACTGCAGCTATTGTTACTGCTATCACTGTTGCTGCTGTGGGAGCTACTGCCTCAGCTATTGCCTTGTCTAGTTCTATACAGACTGCCAATGCCCTGAATAACATCTCAGCCACTGTGGCACAGGCATTGGATACTCAGACCTCTATGAATTCTCATCTCAAAGGAGGTCTTATGATAGTTAATCAACGCATAGATTTAATACAAGAACAGATTGATTCTCTTTGGCAACTAGCACAGTTGGGGTGTGAGTGGAAATTGCAAGGTTTGTGTGTTACTTCCGTGCAATATCAAAATTATACAAAAGCTGCTAATTTGTCTAGACAATTGTCAAAGTTGCTCTTACAGGATTGGTCGGCTGAATTTGAAAATTTGATGAGAGAGCTGAGAGCGACAATCATCCACATCAACTCCACTCGGGTGGATCTGAGCCTGGCAACTGGCTTGACTTCTTGGATACAGACGGCTATGGATCATCTTAAGGAGTGGGCGGGCGTAGGCTCTTTGGCGATACTAATGATACTAGCCTCTCTGGTTTGCCTATGGTGCATCTACAAAATGAGAGCCACACAAAAGCGTAATGCAGTCATGATTATACAAGCCCTTGTCGCCATTGAGGCGGGCCAGTCCCCTCAGGCATGGCTTGCTGCCGTGAAGTAAATCTTCACTAAGCATAGTCCCTGCCTACTGAGGAATTCGTTCCACGGATATTAGGGTCTGGCAAGTCAGTGACGGAGTTGACGGGTAAGTCTCGGCCACCTAAGACAGGGCAGTCCCGAGTGGCGAGGCTGACCCAGAGACGGGTAAGAGTTTGAGCACCGCCCTCCTACAGGCTCAGTCCCACCGTGAGATCCCCAGATAGAGGGATTACGAAGCCTTTCCAGGGACTTTTACCAACTTTAGAAAAAATAAAAAAGGAGGAACTGTAGAGAGCTGCGAAGTGCTGCGCCCTAAAGATGGCGCTGGTTTCCGCCTTCCACCAGCCCGACGGTGAGCGCTCTCTATGATAATAAGTTCATATTTGGCAAAGACTGCTGATCTGGCTTGCTTCCGCATACGTAGACCTCTAAGATAGCACCACTTGGCTTTACTTGACTGGCTGTCCATTTAGTATTTAGCCTGAGGGTTGGGTCTGCCCCATTATTCGGAAGACTGTTTTCAAGGGACCTGAATAAACTGCTGGAGAAGAGTTTTGTGAGTTGCGTCATTCCTTGCTGGACAAGGGGGGACGCGACACTTGGTTATCAGGGTAATGCAAATTAAAACTACTTTGAGACTGTGTCTTACACCTGTCAGCATGGCTAATATCTGTAACACAAGTGACAGTAACAAGTGGTGAGGATTGGGAGTAAGGAGGAACATGCCTCCATTTCAAGGAGTTCAAACTTGTACTGCCACTTTGGAAGTCAACATGGTAGTTCCTCAGAAAGTTGAAATTTTATCTACCTCAAGACTGAGCTACTCTTGGGCATATACTCAAAGGATGCTGCATCCTATCACAAGGACACTTTCTCACCATGTTCTTTACAGCTTTATTCATAATAGCCAGAAGTATAAACAAATTAGCTGACTCTCAACTGAAGAATTAATAAAGAAAATGTGATATATTTATACATTGGAATGAATATTACTTAGATACTAAAAAAACGATATCTTGAAATTTGCTGGCAAATGGATAGAGATAGAAAAAATATCACCCTCAGTGAGGTAATCCAGACATAGAAATATATATATGGTATGTATTCAGGTATAAGTGGATATTAACCATTAAATAGTAACCAAGCTACAATTTGTAGATCCTGAGAAATAAAGAGGATGGGTTTATGGGGGACCCAAGGTTCTCCCTGTGAAGAAAAAGTAGAATAGATTTTATAGGCTGACTGAGTCCCGGTAGGGATGAGAGTGAGGGGATCAGGTTGGGGAAGAAGGGGTGGAGGGAGAGTGTGAGGAGAAACAGCTAGAATTTGGAAGCATTTGGGGAAGTCCTGAAGAAATTAAGTACAGTGAAAACTTCCTGGAATCTATGAAAGTGATACTAATGAGGACTCATAGTAACAGGGATAAAAAGTCTCAACTGGCCATCACTTGTAGCCAGGAGAGGCTTTCAGTAGCAGAATTCATTTGCATTCAATTGAGTTGTTGGTCAAAGGGATCTTATAGAAAACCAAAAGCAACTCAGGCTGATGCTTAGACAAATGGTTGCTCTCTGCAAACTGATAGTGGGGCCCCATTGCTGAAAAGAACATCCACATAACTCATTGAATATGGAGAAGTCAAGCTGGTGCCTATGGGGAATTTTCACCACTAAGTTCTGGCTCTTTTTTTTTAACTTTATTTTTTATTTCTTAAAGTTACATCTCAATCGCAACCACCTCCCTACTCCCCCCTCCAGTCCCATCCTCCCACTCTCTTCCACCTCAACCCACCCAACCCCTTCCTTTTTTTTTTACGTTTAAGGTATATCTTTTTCCCCCCAACAGCTCCCCCTTTCAATCCAACAAATGGCTCTTTCTCTTATAATAATAAATACAATACAAAACAACAGAGGTAATTAGGCCACAGTTATGAGGGTTATTTGGCTTAGCATACATTCCCAATGTCCAGTCAACATGTATTTGGCACCTGACTTTAACATTCTACTATCTAACCATCTCCATGAGTTTAAAGTTCTATATCTAACTTAGCTTTCACACTAACTTGCATCATAATTTTAAAAACATCTTCTTAGATCCAGAACATCCTCTTGATTCCTAAACAACTCAAAATTTACCTATGAGACTCTAGCTATCTATTCTTCAACCACATCAGAGACCTGAGAGGGATAAATATATCTGATTATATAGGAAGTGCAGGGCCTGCAGCTTCCAAAACTAAGAAATGACGTACCAGTGGCTGCCTGGACAGCTCCCATTTTCTCTCCATACATTACAGCATCAATCTTCAGCTGTTTGGCCCTGTTTCTCTGACAGACATTGACTGTAGAGCAGGATTTATGAAGGACTTGCATAGCCTGTCTTGGCAGAGCTAGGTTGTTGACTTACCTGCTTCCAAGTTTTGTACTTTTGAGACAGCATTCTGTCTACAGTTGGAGCAAGGGGTTTTTCCTGCCAAGAGATAGGCTTGCCACTAATTCAATCATCTCCCACTGGAGATTCTTCGATGCTCATCTTCTACTTGGAGTAGAATAGTGGGTGCTGTCAGGAGTTGACATGTCTTGATACCAAAAAAAATCTAAAGTTAAGAAAACATCTTTGAATGCCATATTTTGCAGATCTCTTGAGGTTTTTGAAGATGCCCTATCTATCTCTTATATTAGGATAAGCAGATGTTGCTTGTCTCTTAGCAACTTGATTTCTGATTAGCTTAGAAAATAACTATAATAGACTGTCATAGTACCTAACACAATGACAGGCTTGCATGACTATTAGTTTGCATTTCTTAATTATCCTAAACAGTTTATGACAATTAGTAGCAATATAGCTAGAAACTGGAAACAACACAGATGTCCCTCAACTGAAGAATGGATTAAAAAACTGTGGTACATATACACAATGGAATATTATTCAGCTACCAGGAACAATGAAATCATGCAATTTTCAGCCAAATGGATGGAACTAGAGAAGCTCACCCTGAGTGTGCTAACCCAGACTCAGAAGGATGCATATGGCATCTATTCACTTATAGTAGGATTTTAGCTATATAGTAGAGGATATAGATACAACAACCAATACACCAAAGGGAACATGGACATAGACTTTTTATTATTTATTTATCTATCTATCTATCTATCTATCTATCTATCTATCTATCTATCTATCTATCTAT
>CAJQZJ010014563.1:10797701-10831352 GCA_907164525.1 Lophiomys imhausi | reverse complement strand
AAGAAGAAGAAGAAGAAGAAGAAGAAGAAGAAGAAGAAGAAGAAGAAAAGAAGCATATATAGATATATAGACCAGACTTATACATATATAGATGACAAGCAATTTGGCTTTCATACAGATCCCTTAGCAAGTGGTGGTGGTGGGGCAGTGTCTGTCATACCTGTTAGTGGAACATCTTACCCTAGCTGGGCTGCCATCTTGGGCACCAATGCAGAAGGAAGACCTTAGCCCTCATGTGACTGATGAACTGAGGGGACTTGATAAGGGTGGGACCTCCCTCATCTGAGGAGAAGGAGAGGAGGGAGAGGGAGAAGAGAGTAGGAGGTTAGGACCAGGAGGGGTGGAAGGATAGGGCTGTGAATGAGATGTAACTTGAATAAATAAATAAATGTTTTTAAAACGTGAAGTATTTTCTTTTTCTCTTTTTTTCTTTTTTTCCTTTATTTTTTATTTCTTCAATATACATCTCAATCGCAGTCCCCTCCCTATTCTCCCTCCAGTCCCACCCTCCCACCCTCAACCCCCCATCCTCTTCCCTTTTTTTTTCTTTTAAGTTTAAGGTATATCTTATTTCCCCCTACAGTTTCCCCTTTCAGTCCAACAAATGGCTTTCTCTTATAATAATAAATACAATACAGTACAACAGAGGTAATTAGGCCACAGTTATGAGGGTTATATGGCTTAACGTACATTCCCAATGTCCAGTCCATATGTATTTGGTACCTGACTTTAACATTCTACTATCTAACCATCTCCATGAGTTTAAAGTTCTATATCTGACTCAACATTCATACTAACTTGCAACACAATTTTAAAAGTATCTTCTTAGATCTATAACACTCTCTTGACTCCTAAACAACTCAAAATTTAACTATGAGGCTCTAGCTATCTGTTCTTCAACCACCTCAGAGACCTGAGAGGGATAACTATATCTGATTTTATAGGAAGTACAGGGCCTGCAGCTTCCCAAACTAAGAAATGACATACCTGTGGCTGCCTGGACAGTTCCCATTTTCTCTCCATTCCCTTTCTGCAACTTTAACTGGGTCCAGTCTCCTTTTCTAACCAAGCTGCACATTTTCTGTCTTTTTCTTCTACATTGCATCCTGTTCCCTCTCACAGTAAATCTGGATAAGTGCACTGAGCAGTAACCAGTATACAGCCGAAATGTTCTTCTGTCTTGAAATTTCCTCCACTTTTAGTGTGAGAGGGAACAGGATGCAATGTAGAAGAAAAAGACAGAAAATGTGCAGCTTGGTTAGAAAAGGAGACTAGACCCAGTTAAAGTTGCAGAAAAGGAATGTACAGGTAAAGGGGCTATCCTTGTTACAGAGCTTAGTGCCTTTAAGGAGATATTTGAATTCTCCACTAGGGCAGTAAATAGGAAAGGAGTCCTAAGGATAAGATTCCATCCATGTAACGCTCCTGGGTATAGAAACACCAACCCATTTGAAAGAAAAGTCTCTAAGAAGACAGAGCTGCACAATATTCTCTGGGATAAACAGATACCCCGTGAAGGGCTTTGCCAGATGCAGCTGCTGCTTTGGTCCCAGCTGTATCACAAGCTGTCAGTGGAGAGGGATGATGTTGTCCACGTGGTGCTGTCTTTGCAGGCACAGAGGATTAAAAAGTGAACAGGTTCACTGATCACAAACCAAGCAATGATTGGATTCCCTGTGTGGAGATCCTGATTGTGTTGTGTAAGATTGAGAAGGTGAAGGCATTCAAATAATTAGAGATGCCAGAAACATGGTATGTTCGCCCAAGAATTATTGCAGACAATGAGCAGAGCTTACCCAAGAAAGAAGTCACATATGCGAAAGGCAACAAAACTATAAGAGCAGGGCTACTCAAACCAATTGAAAGCCAGGAGATACTTTCACAAGTCTCAGATGCTGGCTGGACCTGAAACTATGGGCTTTGTTATTTACCCCGATGTATGCTGGTCTTACTTGGGTCAGATCTTTTCTTGCTTTTTGCCCATTCCTCCCTTTTAAATGGAAATGTTCAGTCTCTACACTGTATACAGGAAGTATGAAATTTGCCTTTTCTTCCTTTAATTTGTTCTTCAGTCTGTCTCTCTATCTCTCTTTCTCTCTCTATCTGTCTGTCTGTCTCTCTCTCGTGCATGTGTGCATGTGGTTGGATATGTGTGTGTGTGTGTGTGTGTGTTATGTATATGCCTGTGAGTGTGGGTACATACATCTGAACATGCATAGAGGCCAAAGGGCACTACATACCTAATTCTACCACTGTCCACCTTATTCGTTTGAGACGTGGCTTCTCCCTGAAGCTAGAGCAGCAAGCCCCAGAAATGCCATCTCTGTCCCAACTTAAAGAAGGGGCTAAAGATGCTTGTAGCCACATCTGGCTTTCTGTGTGTATGTCTCTGACTTGGATTCAGGTCCTCATGATCAAACAGCAAGTGTTCTTATTTCAGGCGCCAGGAACTATCTCTTCATCATTTGATTTTATTTTAATGAGGATTCATAAGTAAAAGAATGCCTTAATTCTTAGAAGTTCTGTACTTACACTTCTTTTTTTATTTTTATGTTTTTATATGTATAAGCGTTTTGCCTACATATATGTCTGTGTACCATGTGTGTGACTGGTGCCTACAAAGGCAACAAGATTGTGTCAGAACTCTTGAAATTCAAGCTACAGATAGTGGTAAGCTGCCATGTTGGGTCTGAGAACCAAACCTAGGTCCCTGAAAGAGCAGCAAGTGTTCTAAACAACAAAGCTGTCTCTAACCCCAACATTTACACATTTGAATGGTATTGGCACTGTTAAGTGCTATGGTGACTTCTGAAGTTGTACTAAATTCATTTCACAGGATGAAATGGTAATGAACAGACTGTCCAGGATTGGAGTTAGTGTTCCCAAAGCTCATATATTTAAAAGACTTGATCTCCACCTGATGTTACTGGGAAAGTTGTGTAATCTTTGGAAGGAAGTTAATGTCTTGAGTTCTGGGCACTGAGTTTTATAGTCCTGGCTCACTTCCAGTCATTTCTCTGTTTCCTGGTCCACTGAGCTGTGAGGAATCAGCTACCACATGTTCATGACACTCTGGCATGCAGAGTGCCCACGTGATATACTGTATCTATTCAAACCATGAGCTAAAACAAATTAAAATTATAAAATACAATGGGATGCTAGATCTGTGATAGAATATTGAGAAGATTCCTCCTGCTGGGAATAACTAAAGAGATGGTTAGCAAACATATCGCAAAATGATAGCAAAACAAAACAAAAACAGGATGCAAGGGTTCAAAGTCTTAGAGAAGGAAACCTTGAAGTAATTGTTTCCTGAGGGTATTTGCTTTTCCTCACTACTGAGCAAGGACTTGATGTACAAGTGCATAGTCAGGGATGACTTAGCAGAGAGATGAGAGAGAAACTGGTAGGAGCCATGAGGCCACAGGTACATATAAATTGAAGGTTGTGGATGCAGGAACAGCCAGATCATGGGTCCATTTTAATGTAAGAATCTGGCAAAAGGAGAGACACAGATAATCAAGGACATTATGTGGCTGTTTTTGTTTGTTTGTTTGTTTTTGTCCTTGAGTCATTTCTGTGTTGCCCTGGCTGCCCTGGAACTTACTCTGTAGAACAGGCTGTTCTCAAAGTCTTAGAGATTCACCTTCCTCTTCCTCCCAACTGCTGAGATTAAAGGCGTGTGCTATCATAACCCTGCTAACTTCTCAGTTTCTTAACTACTCAAGTGGGTATGTTGAAATGCTAGGCAGGAAGCTCACAGAACTAGAACTAAGTTTCCTAAACTGTCATGGGTAAGATAAAAGTCCTTACTTTTGTAAGATTGCTGCTCAGAAAGCTACAGGCTATGGGTAGAGATGAGTCTGAGAAAGTAGAACTTTATAAAGCCTATAACTCAAATTAAGGGGTCTAAGTCCTTGAATGGATGTGGTGCAGCTCATCTAAGGAAATAGCTTTGGAAAACTTTGTTTATCTTGTGCAATGTCCAATAATCCATGAGAAATTGCTAGTCAGTCCAGTAAATAAGAGCATGAGAGAAAAAACATCCAACTGGGAACCCTGATATTATAGTGATAAAATATGGACTCAAAATTGCTAGGAAGTCTAGTTTTAAAATATAGATAATAAATAATTTTAAGTGAAGAACAACTGTGGTAAAATGAAATAATCATTCTTTGCTACTTTTTTCAATGCTGTGATAAAATCCCTGACAAAAACAACTTCAGGAGGAAGGGTTTATTTTGGCTCACAGCCTGAAGTTTTACAATTCTTCATGGCAGGGGAAGCATGGGAGGAGATGAAGTGCCTGGTCACTTGTACCCACAATCAGGAAGCAGAGGGAGATGAATGTGAGTGTTCTACCTGCTTTCTCATTCTGTGTTCAGCCTGAGATCCCAGCCTTTGAAATGGTGTAGCCCACATTTAAGGTGGGTCATCTCAGCTCAGTAATCAAGTCTGAGAAGCCCACTGCCATGCCTAGGTATCTAGTGGTAATGGGATGGCTATTTTGTCTATAAAAATGCCTTCAACTGAAGCATAGAGAAGAAAAAAAAAACAGTCATGGTGCATGGCAAAGGAGGCTAGCAAACACATGCGCAGCTGAAGTTCCCATGGTGATTGATAGAAAGAGCAAAGCAAATATTCCTCAGGCACATTCCCATAGCAATCATGGCTGAGCATTTTCTAGAAATCTGAAAACAATTTTCCATAGATTTAATAATTCTTAGAACTTCAACCATAAAGTTACAAAGAAAAGGATGCATGTGACATTATAAATGGTAAAAACAAAAAGCAAAAAAACATGGACAAAACCAATCTGGAAAAGAAACTAGAAAAAAAAGTAAACCTAAAGCAATAAATCTGTAAGATCGAAAACTGTCATCTCAAAAGAAATGAATGAAAAAAGAATTAAATGAAAACATGTCTTTTAAAGAAAAATAGAAAATAAAGCTGAGGTAGCATTTAGATTCTGAGCACACTAAGAACATCCTTACCCCCACTGATTGAGCCCAGAATATTTTAAATGCTGTGATAAAATATTAACCCCAACCTACTGCCCTGCCCCTAGAATATTTTTAAGTCTAAGTTAAAGATGTTTTCACATAAATAAACTTCAACTTTATTTGAGAACATTTGTTAAATAAAAAAATGCTAAGTGAAACAAGAAAAATAACCTCAGAAACAGACATGGAAATGAAATAAAAGCAAGGAGAAGAGTCAATAGATCTGTATAAATGGTTACAATGTGTTGTGAAGTTTAATATGTATTAAATTAATGCATATGAAGACAAACTGCTACCAGGAGGAGGTGAATGGGACTCCAGTATGTTAAGATCTAGAGCTGGTAGCACAGATACTAATTTATGACAGACTTAAATGTAAATATATCAGAAATTACATTAAGCCTAATTGATTGGATTAAATTACATAAAACTAATTGATTATTAAAAGCAAAAATACACTGGCTTCTGACTGCAAGAAACATGCTTTAGATATACAGACATGTAAGGAAGGGCATGGAAATATAAGCTATACAAATGCTAACTTGGGAGATAGATAACATAGATATACTAAAACTAGACAAATTTACCCAAGACAAAATTTAATCTTACAAAAACATAAGTAGAGCTGTGAGATAGGTTAGTAGAAAAAGTATTCACTCCACAAATGCGAGGACCTGAATTCATATATCTACTACCTATGAGATTGCCAGTCAGACTTGGTAGCCTGCTTCTAATCACAGGACAAAGAGACAGAGGATTCTTGTGGCAAGCTGGCTAATTAGAGTAGTTCAATCTACAAACTCCAGGTTTAACTTCAGTTAATAAAGTATAATAAAGACACCCATTGCCAACTTCAAGCCTCTACATACACCTGAACCCACACCCATGTAAGCATAAACACAGAAATGTATATACACTACACATACAGACAGATAAAGAAATAAAGGTAAGTATGTTACAATGCTATGAGTATATTGATAGTACAAGATAATTCTATAATTTCACACAGACAATGACACATTATTCAGACATAAAGCATGAAATTCTATCACTGTGGCAGCATGAATAAACTTGGAGGGTGCTATTCTAAATGATATAAGACAGGCACTAAATAACTACTATTGCACATTCTCACTCATGTATGGGTTGCTTATAATTTGATTCACACAGTAAAAGTAAAGGAGTGGTTACCAGAGATAGGGAATGGGAGATTGGCTGAAAGAAGTAGGCAGAGGCTGATTGTAGGGTACAAAATTATAGCTAAATAGAAAGACTAATTAATTAACTAATTAATTATTGACCAAGGAAGCTTTAGAAGGAACAGTTTATTTGGGGCATATAGTTCCAGAGAGATAGGACTTATGGTCATCATGGTGGGAAGCATGGTATCAGGGAAGCAGACATGGCATTGGAGCAACAGCTGAGAGCCCACATCACAGTTCACAAACAGAAAGCTGAGAGAACCACTCCCTGGGGAGGTCAGAAGACATTTGAAGTCTTAAGTCCACCCAGTGAGACACCTCTCCTCTTCCAACAAGGACACTCTTCCTAATCCCTCCCAGACAGCTACCAACTGGGGCTCAAGTATTTAAATGCCACAGACTTATGGGGGAACATTCCATTCAAATCACCACAGTCTAGTTATCTACCATGTATTTTGTATGTCAAAATGGCTGTAAGAAAGAATATGAATATTCTCAGAGAAAGAAATGATAGATGGATGATAGGTTCATGGATTCACTAATTACCATTTTGAGTCAGTACAAATTATATATATATATATATGTGTGTGTGTGTGTGTGTGTGTGTGTGTTGAAATATTACACTGCACCCTGAAAATGCATATAATTATTTTATTAACTGAGTGTGAATAGTTTTGTGCATTCAATTTTGAAATAGTGTGAAGAATTGAAGAACTAGACAAATTCATTATCCATAATCACCCTGAAAGACTATAGAACATATGAAAGACCAAAATGAAACCATTTGGAACTGGTTAATACACACATGAGGAAACTAATACCTGGAAAAGAATGATAAATATCCTTTTTATGGAAAATATGTCAAATTTGGGTATGTGGAGCCATATATCAAACTCACCAGGAATAAGATAATTTTCCTGAGGAAGCTTTTATTTAAAGAGTATAATAAGGTAGACTGAGTCTATTTCCAAAGGTTTTCCAGATGAATGCATTTTCTTGTTTTTGTTTTAAGCTTTTAGCATTTGTTACCTAGTGGCTTTCTCTTCCATTTTCAAAGGACAGAGCATCATCATAACTTGTCCTCCTAACCATCACCATCCCCACTAGGAAGCACTGTGACAATGGTCTCACTGGGAAATTTCTTCTTTAAGAACACATTTAATTAGACTAGGCCCATATGGACTATCCTTGATCATCTCTGTATTACAATGCTTTGGTTTACCCGCATCTCTAGAATCCCTTTTGTCTTAGAAGGAATTTTCTTCACAATTTTTGGGTGTATCTGGGAGCTGCTGTCTGTCTACCACAAGTCTACTCTCCATGGTAATAGAGAGCTCAGCCAGAGAAATAAGGCAGGAAACAGAAGCAAAATCACAAGATAGGAACAGTAAAGTTATACTAAAACTGTCTTTATTTGAGTACATCTGTGCTGGGCATGTGTAGAGTGATGAGTTTTTAAATAAACATTTCTGAATAAATTTTGCTATTCATATGAACTAAGATATTTTAGCAACTATGTCACTTATGTGAAGAAATCAATCCAGATGGGTTGCATAGCCAAATGTAAAGAGAAAGGCAATGAATCTTTTGGAAATAAACACACTAGAATCTTACACCAAATCTGTAGGTGTTCCTAAGAATTTTGAAACATAACACAGAAATAAACAATTGGAATACACTAAAATGAAGAAATGCTAAAGAACTAACCATTGGATGGAAAAACTTAAGAAGAAATTGTGAAGAAATTGTAGATATCAGAAAACATTTAGCAGGCAAAATAATACATATGAACAAGATTTCATTATATGCTCCACCAGTAGTCAACTCAAATGGATAATAAAGATATAACAATCGAATCTCATTAGTCACTGGAGAAATATACTAAAAAATCATAATGCAACATACTCATCTATGTTTTTGAAGATTTCATGTGTGTGTATGTAGTGTGTGTGTGTGTGTGTGTGTGTGTGTGTGTGTGTGTGTGTGTGTATACTAAGCAAGCATAGATGCCCAAAAAGCCAGAAGAAGACATCATATTCCTGTGACCTGGAAATACAGGTAGTTGTAAGCTGTCTGATATGGATGCTGGTAACAAAACTTGGGTCCTCAGGATGAGCAGGAAGTTCTGTTACCTGCTGGATCTTTTTCTATACATCATCATAATAACTAAAATTGAATGCGCTGAAAATATTATTGTCCATGATATAGAAAATCTAGAACTTCTTTTACAATTGCTGATGGTATATCTATTTTGAATAATTGATATCAACTAGAATTCAGAAGTTCTAACTGTAGACACAGTACAAAATGTGCTAGGTACAAACTCAAAAATAATGTAACATATTTATATAATGTGCATATATATCGTTCTACTATGATGCAATGTATTAGTAGAATGTAACATATATTAGTTTTCATAAAAATTATATCTTTGGGTATAACACAGGGATTGTGAAGAAAACAATGCGGAATTTGATGAGCAGCACACAGAGAAGATAGGAGCTTAATTTTAATTGGTACTGTAATTTTACATATACAATTGGTTTTATATTGCACAGTTTCATAATGAAAAATTACAGTTTTCTTTCAGAAATGGATATCAAAGACTACGACTTGCCGATTATCGCTAGATGTATCATGGGTGCCTATTAATCTCCCATGGCTTCTATAATGAGTTATCACAAATTTAGCATCTTAAAATAGCTTTTTCTATCACAGTCTTAGCACAAGTTGAAAACTGAGATGTCTGCAGGTGGTTCTCCCTCTCAAATCCCAAGGGGAGGATTATTTCCTGCATCTTTCAGCTCTTGTGGTTTCCAGCATTCTTAGAATAATGGCTGCTCCCCTCCAACCACTGTCTTCATGATCACATTACACCATTTCTTCCATATATGTGTATATGTCTATATGTGTGCACCAGAGAAAAAGTGTGTGAAAGCAAGGTCAAGATAGAAGGAGGGAGGGAAGGAAAGAGGGAAAAGGAGGGTGGAAGGGAGGAGGGGTGTAAAGAGAGAAGTGTATATACACCTGTGTGTACCCATGGGTCAGATGGGGATATTTGAGTGTCCTGTTCTATTACATTCTTTCTTATTTCCTGGAGACAGGGTCTCTAACTGAAGCATAACTAGGCTGGCAGTATGGAATGTAGATCTTCTGTCTCTTTCCTTCATAGCACTGTGGTTGCAGTCAGGCATGAACATGTCCATCTCTACATGGTTATCTGGATTTGAATTCAGATCCTCACACTTGTATAGCAAATGCTTTCCTGCCATATCTCCAGCTTCCTGGTGGCCTTCTTAGGCCTGGCTTTTCTTTCTTTGTCTTCTACAAGGAGTATCTGGATGAGGTAACATTAGCAGAATTATATCTTTTTCCTAAATAATCTGATGGTAACATTTCTGGATTTTGAGTGATGAGCATATCTTTTGGGGGGAAGTGGGGCACCATTCAACCCATTATAGGAGGGTTATCAAAATGTTCAGTCTTTGAAAAGAAGTCTTCTGGAGTATGTGTTCAATACAGACACTTGCTTCATAAAAAGGAAATAGTACCAAAACATCCTGTAGGGTACAAAGTCTGCTGAACTGCCCTTTGTCTGTGTTACAGTAGGGAACTCCCTTCTACCTTCCTGGTTTGATTGTCTTTATCTGAGAGGGGAAGGATTTAAAAATTATTATGTTTGAAATCATAAAGTAATTATTACAAGCACAAAAAGAGACACTTTAGTAGGCTCTAGAAATTTCTACTTATCATTTCTATGTATAAGTGGTATCTGGTTTTTGATTGTGAGAGATAGTGTCTCTGACTTTTTCAATCTTCTACACATTTAGAACCTTGCTTTAGACCTATTCTTATTAACAGCATTTAAAATTCTCCCAGGCTTTATGGGAAATGAAAGACAATTATAGGATTGTCTTTCATGATCCAAATGTGGGAACAAATATGATTACTGCTTGTGACTTATCCTTTAAACTTCTTACTATCTAGGTTCTTCTCTTAAATATTCTTTTTTCCTCCAGTAGTGTGTGCTCTGTGCTGTGCTGTGTGTGTGTGTGTGTGTGTGTGTGTGTGTGTGTGTTCTGTGGTTCGTGTGTGTGTACACATGCACTTCCTGATGGCTTTAGGAGCATGATGCTTAGAAATGGTTTGGTGTCTGATATGTTGAGTATGTTTTTACTACAGAGAAGTTCACAACTGAAAAAAGAAAAGTAAAATATTTTTGTGGTGTATTCCATATGCTCATATATGTTTTGTGTGACCTCTACAAACCTGTTTAAATGGATGGAGTGACAAGTTTTTGGTTGATTTGGTTTTATATTTTTTTGAGATGGAGTTTTGCTATGTAGGCAAGGCTGGGTATGAACTTGTGATTTTTCTACCTCAGCCTCTGAATGCTAGAACTAAAGGAGTGCCTTCTCAAACCCAAGTGTCTACAGTTTTAAGTTTCTACTTAAATTTTCACAAATAATGTCATATACAAAACACAACCCTTCCATATTCTTGCTAAAATATCAGTTACTTTAAAATACATAGGTATTTCCAAAGTGAGCCTTCTAACACAATCAACTTTACGAAAAAGTTTGTGGCAATATTTTATAAGGCCAAGTTGAAATTCACCCAAGCACTCACCAAGAGCAAAATGGTTAAAGTTAGAAAGGGTTGAAAGGGAATGATAAACAGCAAAGAGAATGAATAGCCTATACTGCATACAAAAGTGTGAATGAATCTGACAACATAAAACAGAATGAAAGCAGAGAGAAAAAACATATAATGCACCTTTTATTTGTAAAAGAAAAGAAACCGCATCAATCTTCAGCCATTTGGCTATGCCCTATATAAATTAGGGAGCTTCACCAGAAGCTCTCTTTCTTTTCCCCACAATTGGAGGAAACAGGAAGATGTGCAGGAGGCTAAGTGACTTATGCCATCTGCCCCGAGGCCACTCTAGCATAGCACGAGCCCTGAGGGGAAGAAAGAAACTCCAATCAGCAGATTGATGGTGGCAGTGACAGTAAAGACATCTCAGGTACACTAACGAATGAGCGAAGTGTGAAGCCAGCGTGTGCTGAGGAGACCATAGAAAGTGGGAGGAGCAAAGGAACTATGAGGAAACCTCAGAGGTAGAGGCTACATCTCTGAGGAGACTGTGTAGATAAATCCCTGTTGAGGCTCTAGCTATCTATTCTTCAACCACCTCAGAGACCTGAGAGGGATAAATATATCTGATTATATAGGAAGTGCAGGGCCTGCAGCTTCCAAAACTAAAGAATGACATACCAGTGGCTGCCTGGACAGTTCCCATTTTCTCTCCATACATTACAGCATCAATCTTCAGCCATTTGGCCCCATTTCTCTGACGGACATTGATTGTAGAGCAGGAATTATGAAGGACTTACCTACCCTGTCTTGGCAGAGCTAGGCTGTCGACTTACCTGCTTCCAAGTTTTGTCCTTTTGGGACAGCATTCTGTCTACAGTTGAAGTAAGGGTTTTTTCTTGCCAAGGGATAGGCTTGCCACTAATTCAACCATCTCCCACTGAAGATTCTTCGATGCTCATCTTCTACTTGGAGTAGAATAGGGGGTGCTGTCAGGAGCTGGCATGTTTTGATATAAAAAAAATCTTAAGTTAAGAAAACATCTTTGAATGCCATATTCTGCAGATCTCTTGTATGGAGAGAAAATGGGAACTGTCCAGGCAGCCACTGGTATGTCATTTCTTAGTTTTGGAAGCTGCAGGCCCTGCACTTCCTATATAATCAGATATATTTATCTCTCTCAGGTCTCTGAGGTGGTTGAAGAATAGATAGCTAGAGTCTCATAGTTAAATTTTGAGTTGTTTAGGAATCAAGAGGATGTTCTGGATCTAAGAAGATGTTTTTAAAATTGTGATGCAAGTTAGTATGAAAGATGAGTTAGATATAGAACTTTAAACTCATGGAGATGGTTAGATAGTAGAATGTTAAAGTCAGGTGCCAAATATATATGGACTGGACATTGGGAATATATGCTAAGCCAAATAACTCTCATAATTGTGGCCTATTTATTTCTGTTGTTTTGTATTGTATTTATTGTTATAAGAAAAAGAACCAGTTTTTGGACTGAAATGGGGAGCTGTTGGGGGGAAAAAGATATACCTTAAACTTAAGAAAAAAAGGGAAGAGGATGGGGGATTGAGGGGAAAGAGGGTGGGTCTGGAAGGGGGAGTAGGGAGGGGATTGTGATTGAAATGTAACTTTTGAAATAAAAAATAAATTAAAAAAAAAGGAAAAAGGAAAAAGAAAGAAAGAAAAGAAACAGGAAAACTATGTTTTGCTGTTAGGAGCCAGGGTGGTGGCTACCCTTGGTTCTGAGGAGGTGCTTGCTCTCTGTTGGTGAGTTCACTGTGACATGTGACTTGGCTACATACTTATGTTATGTACAGTTTTACATGTATAGTAAAAATCCACTACGTAAAAGAAGAAAACCATGATATCTGGGAGCTCTGCACTCAAGCATGTACAGCCTAAGCAGTTCTGACACAAGCCAATGATGGAAACCACAAGTGCCGACCATCCAGAGCCACATTCTGGTTCCGGCTCAGCCTAGGTGTGGAAAGAACAAGTACAAACTTGCCCTCACTGTTGTGTAGCCTGGCTTCGTACCATAGTTATACTCTGGGCGCACGCTAACTGTGTCCAGTTACATCTTCAAGTTTGAAGAAATAAGGAGAGATTTTTAGTTTCTGGACTTTTCCCATTCATGTTGGTAGCAAACTTAAAATTGGTTGGAGATAAAATGCTGGGCTTTTGGATATTTTATCTGAGCTTTCTTTTACCATATAAACCTCCAAGTGTCGAAAAAACGTAGAGCTAAGGTAAAATACAGGAGAAATGTGGTGTTAACCCATGCCTTTAACTTCAACAGAGACGGGAGGAGCACCATAGAGTTAGTGGACTTATAAATTCTAGAGTTACACAGAACAGGGTGGTGAGGGTACACACCCTTAATCCCATCATTCAAGAAGAGTACACCCTTAACCCCAACACACTAGAGACAGAAACAGGCAGATCTCAGAGCTCAAGGTCAGCCTGATACAAAACAAACTCTAAATAGAGAAAAACTTCGATCCAGGAGTGGTGGAACACATCTTTAATCCTTTCAGATGGGAACCACAGGTCTCTGATCCTAATAATTAGAATGCAGAGACACACACATAGGATTTGGAAGGACCTAAGTTTAAAAGCTACTTACAAAAGGCCCACTCAATACAAACAAATTGTCCTTTGAGATCTCAAAATATTTACACTAAAGCTTGTTTAGCTCCAAAATAACAAAATAATTTCTTCTTTAACCCAGATTGAAAGATAATACTTTATATATTGTCAAAAAACCAAATTTGCTTCAGGAGAAATATTACCTACCCCCCCCCAAAAAAAAAAAAGAAAAAGAGGGTGATTGTCCCTGAGTGAGGATTAGGGCAGGGCTCTGTTCTTATCTTTCCAGGAGAATCAAAGCATCCATTCAAGGAATCCAGGGACAACTGGACAACGGAAAACTCAGCAGAAATCAGAATCAGACACCAAAAGAAGACGAGTGACCCAGATGATTCAGCCTGACAGACTCCCTCAATAGCTGTCTCCATCAAAAGCCTACAACCACAACAACTCAATATCGCTAAGACCGTTCAGCTCTACACAATGCCCCAGCCAGAACCTCAGTAAAGCCTGGAAGTTCAGCTTCTGCCTACAAACGCCTTAGGACATCTAAACAGCTGAGAACAGAAGGACTGAACATAAAAGGATTGTACTAACATTTTTAACCATTTTTCCATTTTGGTTCGGGCCCCAAACAGGTTTACTATGACCCAAACCAGCAGGAAGTCATTTTAAGAGAGCGATGTCCCATACCCAGAGGGTGGGGAGGGTGTTTCTCCACCACCCCCCTTTTTGGTTATTTGAAGGATAACTGAAAACTCTGTTATTTAGGGGAAGAGATTACAAGTTGTTAAATGGTCCTGTTTAATGGGTTTTGGAGGTTAGACCCAGGGTATTCCTTCTTTCCCTTTTCTGTATCCTTCTTTATCTCCTATGTAGGAATGCATGGACTTGAGAAAAATTGAGACATAGGCATAGCACAGGAAGGACCAAGAAGAAGGGTCAGATAATTGAACATTTACCATTTCTATTCACAATATTTTGTCCAGTTTTTAGTATTTTGGGTGCACTGATTTACATGGGTTAGCCTTTTTAATTCTACACTCTCAAAAGCCATTTTCCTTTTGGTGGTTACATGCCTTTAGACCCAGTTTGTTACTGTTAAATTTATATGCTCTTCATAGTGCTCCATTTTGGAACATTATATTCTATTCCCAAACAATGTTCCATGTATTCCCATTTTTTGTTAAATACATTTCTATATATTTATAGGTACCTTTACACCTAAATTTATGCTTTCCCACTTTATGTATGTATGCTTGTTCCTTTTATGCCAACAGCTCTTATTTACTTGTGTTTTTATTTTTTAATCTATCTTTGTTCTTACATTTGATCTGTCTCTGTCTTCCTCTGTGGCCCAGGCAGCCCTATCTATTGTTACTTTGGATGGATGGTGTATCTTTGCTGAGAAGGGTTTGCTCAGTTACCAGTGCTGAAAGATGGAGAACACAGCCTGAGGAGTGGTCAGTGTAAATGATACATACATTTTGTGCACCCACAGCTCTATGAGATTATGCTTTGTCTCTAGTTCAGGACTTGTAGGGATCACTTCTCCTTCCTGCCCTCATCATTACATTGATTTGAGTAATGCAACAGAAGTATGATTTCCTTTCACGTAATTTCCTGAAAGGGTATTACACAAAACTATATTTTGTGTAGTAACAAAATTTCTGAATAACAGAAAATCCCTGCTCTCAGTGGCAAACATTGCCACCATTCATTTTGCTTTATGGATGAGATGGAGAAAGGATACTCCATAGGACCTAGAGTTTAGCAGACAAGTTCATGGGTGTGACAGGGGCAGAGATCTATGTAGGAAAAAGAGGCCAGGACAACTAACAGAGAAGAAGCTGAGGAGTCTGAGCATTGGGGTCCCATATGTGTCACCCCAATGCCGTTCAGTTATTTCATTGATTCTTCCACAAAGGAAGGCACAGGAGGCTGTAGTGTCACTAGCTTGACTGGAGGCTACCCCTAGCCGACATGTCCCCATGAGCCTTCATAAATGTTCTCAGGCACATCTCTGCTCACTCTGGAGGATTTAGGAAAATTGTCTAGTGATTCCCAGAGCTCTACTTCTGTCTTGCCCCAGTCATCAGTTTTGGAATTTACCCTCAGCATACCCAAAGACATCAATGAGGGAAATCCCAGATAGTGTCATAGAAGGTATATAACACCAAAAATGAAAGGCAGTGACAATCCCACTGGACTGGCAGACACAGATTCAGACACTCCTAACTGTACATGTTCACAACCAAAGCCATTAAATTTCTCCTCTGTTCTCTAAGGTTGCACATCAGAGACTCAAAGACAAAGTAGAAGATAATATCTGACACAAGTAGGTTGTTAATGTTGTTGGGTTTGGTTTGCTACTGTCTTAGTTGTTGCCCTATTGCTGCGAAGAGACACTATGACCAAGGAAACTTATAGAAGAAAACATTTAACTAGGGTCTTGTCTATCACTTCAGAGGGTTAGTCCATCGCCGTCCATTGCAAGGTGGTACACAGACAGTCATAATGGAGGAGTAGCTGAGAGCTCTATATTATCATCTGCAGGCAGTCAGAGGTTGGAGAGAAGGCACATAGACAGGGACCCTAGGCCTGGTCAATTGCCATTGACACCTCAATGACAAAACCAGCAACACACTTCCTCCAACAAGGTCACACCTCCTGATCCTTCCAAGTTCATCAACTGGGGAATTAGTATGGAAATATATGAGCCTGTGGTAGCATTTTTATTCAACTCATCACAACTATCATCTTAAATATTCTTTTTTTATTATAATGTTTATTTATTTCATCAAGTTACATCTCCATCATAGTGCCTTCTTTCCACCAACCTACCCTCTCCTCCCTCTCCCACCCATCCGATGAGCTTCCTCTTGCACTGGGGGCCTAAATGGTGGCACCCCTAGGGCAAATTGTCCCATTTATAGGTAACAAAGTCTATGTTCCTGATCTTTTTGGTGTGTTGGTTGTAGGATAGCTATCCTGTACTATATGGCTAAAATCTAATTATAAGTGAGTAGATGCCATGTGTATCTTTCTGAGTCTGGGTTAGCTCACTCAGGATGAGCTTCTCTAGTTCCATCCATTTGGCTTCAAATTGCATGATTTCATTGTTTCTGATAGGTGAGTAGTAGTCCATTGTGTAAATGTGCCACAAATTTTTTATCCCTTTGTCAGTTGAGGAACATCTGGGTTATTTCCAGTTTCTAGCAATTACAAATAAGGCTGCTATGAACATATATGTGGATATGTCCTTGTGGTTTGGTGAGGAATCATTTGGATAGATACCCAAGGGGTATGGCTGGGTCTTGAGGTAGGGCTATTCCAAGTTTTCTAAGATATCACCAGACCAATTTCCATAGTGCTTGTACAAGCTTGCACTCCCACCAGCAATGGAGGAGTGTTCCCCTTTCTCCACAACCTTGAGAGCATGTGCTATCATTGATCTTTTGATCTTAGCCATTCTGACAGGTGTGACATGTAATCTCAGAATTGTCTTGAGTTGCATTTCTCTGATGATTAAGGATGTTGAGCATTTCTTCGAATGTCTCACTGTCATTAGAGATTCCTCCTTTGTGAATTCATGGTTTAGCTCTGTTTCCCACTTTTTGATTGGATTATTTGTTTTTGGACATTTAATTTCTTGAGTTCTTTGTAATATTTGGATACTAGCCCTTTGTCAGCAGTGGGGTTGGTAAAGATCTTTTCCCAATCTTTTAAACATTGTTATTTCTTCTTCTTCTTCTTCTTCTTCTTCTTCTTCTTCTTCTTCTTCTTTTCCTTCTTCTTCTTTAGAAAAAGCATCATTATAGAGCTCAGGCTGACTTTGAATTTATATTGTTTTAGCTTCCCAAATGGCATGTACCACCACACCTAGAGTATATGTGTATGTCAACAACGAAGACAACAATAATAATAAGAAATACTTACTAGTGGATTTATTTATTTTATTTGACTATGGTTTCATGGTAATGCTGGCCTCATGCACTTTTGTGATGATTTTTTGTAACAATTATTTTTCTGTGTTCCATATAATTCACCAGTGAGGTAGAAAAGCCACAAGTTCATACCCAGCCTTGGCTACATAGCAAAAACTCCATGTAATCGATTTCATGTTGTTATATGCATACGTGTTCTGCTCTAGATAACAACCATGAAAACCCCAGTTTCTTGTCTAATCTTGTACTATGATCTAGGTGATTCAGTGGAATTTTCCCAGGAAGAGGGTTTTCCCACACCTAGGTTTTATTATCTGAGTCAGTACTTAAATTTTTTTCCTTGGAATGGGGTCGACTCTATTGAGACTATGGTGTTTTAAGCAAAATCACCAACCCTAGGCCAATAGGACAAGACTAGATTATTGATATCAGTTATGAAATTTAACATATAATCATACAAAAGTTCTACTTCAATTTGGATTATTTCTAGTGACTTATGCATATGCCAATTCAGAGAAAAGAAGAATATGACATGGGCATGTTTAAAAGAGAATTATTATGTCATTCAAAGATGTTTTCTTAATTTAAGATTCTTTTGATAGGGGATCCAAGATGGCGGCGGCCCGCCTGGATACATTTTGAACTTGGGGAAACAGCCATAAAGCCATAGAGTTATAACACACTGTGCAATAATCTGAGTGACTCGATCCCCCTGGGTTTCACCCAGCTACCCAGGGATCATTAAAAGTCCCTGAGCCGGACTCTCCTCCCCTCTCTTGGACACACGGAAGCTGCTGAATCCAGGAATCGGGATCCCCCACCAGGAGAGACGCTAGGTCAGATCCACTATAACGCCCAGCAGGCAGATTCGAATCCCACGCAGAGTTACCCGCCAGCCTCCTGGGCCGCCAGATCCCACAAAGACATTCTGGCTATTTAGTAAAAGGTTGAGGACCCATGGGAGTACTATACACTCTTAGCAGCACACCACAGTGGTGGGGCACGTAGCCACTGATGGTTCCACAATGCTTCAGCCCAGCAGCTGCATTTTGGAAAGTGCAGGCATATTTGTGCTTCCCCAGAGGGGTGTTGGACATACATACAGGCCCCTCTATTGGATTTACAGTCATTGGGAAAAAAACGCTGCAGCTGGACTGAGCAGCAGGATACTCTTCCGGCTGCAGGTTACGTGGCAGCTTGACTGCTGTGTACTGGAACTTGGAAGACAGTTGCCCCATTTGCCAGTATCCGAAGCCAGCTCCATACACACATAGGTGGAGCTGTGAGGGTGGCAGAAAAGGCAGGGTTGGAAGGCAGATTTTCCCTCCACAGGTTCCAAGCCCTGGGTCAATTATGGGGTAATTATTATTAGACCCTTTTGCTAGTGCTGGCCCTTCCGATGGGAAACCAGAGCTTAAGCATATATAGCTCCACCCCTGGATCAGTGAGGTTTCGACCTGGGAGACACTGCTGAGTGACTCACCTTAAGGGCATGGAGTTGGGTCCTTTCAAGACTACAACAGGTGGTCTCAACCCCCAAACTTGGGACCTCCAGAGTCCACAGAATTTGTGCCTAGACACACAGTACCATACCACCAGAGCCACTGCAAGCTAAACACTCAGTGTGCAACATAGAGAGCTCTGACTTGTGAGCAGTGAAACAATCCCGGGCCATTCCTCATTGCCTGGGAATAGGCTGCACCAGCTCACAGTGCTTCTGGCTATTAGATGCACATTGACCCTGAGAACCCCCTGAGCAGCCGGGGAGGACCACAAACACAGTCCGACACATAAGCTGCAGGGGAGCTACAACCCCATCCAACAGCCTGAGGCCTGCCAACCTGCACTGTCATCTATACAAAGACCAGTTGGATCCCAGGAACCTATAGGAACACATCACCATCACAACCCCTCACCTGAGTCCCCAGTTAGGACAAAACAGGAAGGGGTGAGCTCTCAGAGACACACTGAGAACCTCCACATAAGGCCCTATCCAGCCAGTGGAAAGTGACAAATCGCCAAAAGCGACACCAAAGCGCCCCTTTGGCTCCATGCCCAGAAGACAACAGGAACAAACAGCTAAGAACAACCAAACAACATAAGGACAGCGAAAAAGCAGAATCAATACAAGCCAGGGAATTATGATCCCAACAATATGCAGTGATGCTAGTACAACAAGCCCTGACCACTTCATCATAGCTGAAACACATGGAAACAATGACAACTCTACAGTCTAGAAAATGATAGAGTCCTTTCAAGAAGAATTTAAATCTATGAAGAAATTCAAAGAGTCCACAATTTTACACGGGAAAGCAATGGATAATACCATTAGAGAGCTCCAAGCCAAAGTGGCTCAAATTGAACAGAAAAGAGACAAGGCAATGAAAGATTTAAAAGAGATGAAAGATTTCCAAGCAAAACAAGCAAACTGGAGCAGGAAATATACAAAACAAATAAATTCTTTCAAGACATGAAACTGGAAATGGAAGATACAAAGAAAATACAGTCACAGTTAAGAGTGGAAATGGAGAATCAAGAGAAGAGAACAGGAACTACAGACGTGAATACCAAAATTAGGATACAAGAGATGGAAGACAGAATCTCAGGCATGGAAGATTCAATGGAAGAAATCAGTACAACATCCAAAGAAAATGAAAATGCTAAAAAAGTCCTCATCCATAACATCCAAGAAATCAAGGGCTCAGTGAAAAGATGGAACCTGAGAATTATAGGCATAGAGGAAATAGAAGACTCCCAACTCCAAGGTCCAGGAAATATCTTCAATAAAATCATAGAGGAAGACTTCCCAAACCTAAAGAAAGAGATGCCAATAAAATTCCAGGAGGATTACAGAACATCAAACAGATTAGATCAGAAAAGAAACTCCTCTCACCACATAATAATTGAAACTCCAAATGTACAGAACAAAGAAAGAATATTAAAAGCTGAAAGAGAAAAAGGTCAAGTAACATATAGTGGCAGACCCATCAGAATTACACCTGAATTCTCCTCCGAAACTCTAAAAGCTAGAAGGGCCTGGACAGATGTCCTACAAGCCCTGAGAGAACATAGGTGCCCAGACAGACTGCTATACCCAGCAAAACTCTCTATCAATACAGATGTAGAAAACAAGATATTCCATGACAAAATCAAATTTAAACAATATCTACCCACAAATCCAGCCCTACAGAAGATCTTGGAAGGAATATTCCAACCCAGAGAAGATAACTACACCCAAGAAAACAGAGGAAACAGAAAACTTCATGGCAACTAAACCAAAAGAAACACAGGACCACCACCTATACCAAAATAATGGGAAATAACAACCTCTGGTCACTAATATCCATAAACATCAATAGACTCAACTCCCCAATAAAAAGACACAGGCATGCAGATTGGATCCGTAAAAAAGACCCATCATTTTGCTGCTTACAAGAAACATATCTCATCTTACTAACAAAGATAGACACTATCTTACAGTAAAAGCTGGGAAAAGGTTTTCCAAGCAAATGGACCCAGGAAGCAAGCTGGAGTAGCCATCCTAATATCAAGCAAAATAGACTTCCAACTGAAGTTAATAAAAAAAGACAGAGAAGGGCATTACATACTCGTTAAAGAAAATACTTATCAAGAGGACATCTCAATATTGAACATCTATGCCCCCAATACAAAGGCACCTACATTTGTAAAAGAAACTCTCCTAAAACGTAAATTGCACATGGATACCCACACATTAGTAGTGGGAGACTTCAACACCCCACTCACAACAAGGGACAGATAATCAAGACAGAAACCAAACAGAGAAATAAAGAGTGTAACAGAGCTCTTGAACCAAATGGACCAAACAGATATATCTACAGAACATTTCACCCAAACACAAAAGAATACACCTTCTTCTCAGCACCTCATGGAACCTTCTTCAAAATCGACCATATAGTCGGACACAAAGATAGCCTCAACAGATACAAGAAAATTGAAATAACCCCTTGTATCTTGTCAGATCACTATGGAATAAAGGTGGACTTCAATGGCAATGGAATCAACAGAAAGCCTACATACATATGGAAATTGAACAATTCTTTACTAGATGACTACTGAGTCAGGGAAGAAATAAAGAAGGAAATAAAAGACTTCTTAAAAACCAACAAAAATAAAGGCAAAACATACCCAAACCCATGGGACACAATGAAAGCTGTGCTATGAGGAAATTTCATAGCACTAAGTGCCTTCAAAAAGAAAATTTTGACAGCTCATATTAGCGAATTGACAGCTAAACTGGATGAATTTGAAAAAAAAGAAGCAAACACTTCCAAGAGGAGCAGAAGTCCAGAAATCTTCAAACTTAGGGCTGAAATCAACAACTTAGAAACAAAAAGAATGATACAATGAATCAATGAAACCAAGAGTTGGTTCTTCGAGAAAACCAACAAAATAGACAAATCCTTAGCCAAATTAACTAAAAGACAGAGAGAAAAAAACCCAAATCAACAAAACCAGAAATGAAAAGGGAGAAATAACAACAGACATTGAGGAAATCCACAGAATATTTAGGTCCTACTTTAAAAATCTATACTCCACCAAATATGAAAACTTAAGCAAAATGGACAATATTCTTGATAGATTCCACCTACTGAAGCTATATCAAGATCAGGTTAACAGATTAAACAGTCCTATAACCCCTAGGGAAATAGAAACAGTCATTAAAAAATCTCCCAACCAAAAAAAAAAAAAAAAGAAAAAAAAGCCCAGGGCCAGATGGTTTCAGCACAGAATTCTATCAGACCTTCAAAGAAGAGCTATTACCAATACTCTTCAAACTCTTTCACAAAGTAGAATGAGAAAGAACTCTGCCAAACTCATTCTATGAGGCCACAGTTACCCTGATTCCTAAATCACACAAAGACCCAAAAAGAAAGAGAATTTCAGACCAATCTCCTTCATGAACATAGATGCAAAAATACTTAATAAAATACTAGCAAACCGAATCCAAGAACATATCAAAAGTATCACGCACCATGATCAAGTAGGCTTCATCCCAGGAATGGAGGGATGGTTCAACATACAAAAATCCCTCAACATAATTCACCACATAAACAAGATGAAGGAAAAAAACAAATGATTATCTCGCTAGATGCAGAAAAAGCATTTGACAAAATCCAACACTTCTTCATGCTAAAAGTTCTGGAGAGAACGGGCATACAAGGACCATATCTGGAAATAATAAAGGCAATATACAGAAAGTCGGTAGCAAACATCAAAGTAAATAGAGAGTAACTTGAAGCATTTCTTCTGAACCCAGAGACAAGACAAGGATGTCCACTTTCACCATATCTCTTCAATATAGTACTTGAAGTTCTTGCTAGAGCAATAAGACAACTAAAGGACATCAAGGGGATACAAATTGGAAATGAAGAAGGCAAATTATCCCTATTTGCAGACGATATGATAGTATACATAAAGGACTCCAAAAATTCCACCAGAGAACTCTTACAGCTGATAAACACCTTCAGAAAGGTGGCTGGATACAAAATTAATTAAAAAAAATCAGAAGCCCTTCTTTATACAACAAATAAATGGGCTGAGAAAGAAATCAGGGAAACAACTCCCTTCCCAATAGCTACAGACAATATAAAATACCTGGGGTAACTCTAACCAAGCAAGTTAAGGATCTGTACAACAAGAACTTCAACCCCTTGAAGAAAGAAATTGAAGAGGCCATCAGAAGATGGAAAGATCTCCCATGCTCATAGATAGGTAGGATCAACATAATAAAAATGGCCATCCTACCAAAAGCAATATACAGATTCAATGCAATTCCTATCAAAGTACCAACACAATTCTTTATAGACCTGGAAAAAGCTATTCTAAGTTTCATATGGAACAACAAAAAACCTAGAATAGCTAAATCAATCCTGTACAATAAAAAAAAAACACATCTGGAAGTATCACCAATCCAGATTACAAGCTGTACTACAGAGCAATAGTAATAAAAACAGCATGGTACTGGTATAGAAACAGACCAGATCAATGGAATCGAATTGAAGTCCCAGAAATAAACCCACACACCTATGGTCACCTAATCTTTGACAAAGAAGCCAAAACCACACAATGGAAAAAGGACAGCATCTTCAACAAATTTTGCTGGTCCAACTGGATGTCCATTTGTAAAAGAATGAAATTAGACCCATACTTATCACCTTGTATAAAACTTAAGTCCAAATCGATCAAAGACCTTAACATAAGCCTGGTCACACTAAATCTACTAAAAGAGAAAGTGGGAAAAACCCTCAAAACCATTGGCACAGGTGACAACTTCCTGAACAGAACACCAACAGCTCAGGACCTAAGACCAACAATCAATAAATGGGACCTCATGAAACTGAAAATCTTCTGTAAGGCAAAAGACACTGTCATTTGAACAAAATGGCAGCCTACAAATTGGGAAAAAAATTCACCAACCCCACATCTGACAGATGGCTAATATCCAAAATTTACAAAGAACTCAAGAAATTAAATGCCAAGAAACCAAATGATCCAATTAAAAAATGGGGGAAAGATCTAAACAGAAAATTCACAAAAGAGGAATTCCTAAAGGCCAAGAGACACTTGAAGAAATGCTCAGCATCCTTAATCATCAGAGAAATGCAACTTAAGATGACTCTGGATTCCATCTCACACCTGTCAGAATGGCTAAGATCAAAAACTCAAATGACAGCACAGGCTGGCAAGAGTGTGGAGAAAGGGGAACCCTCCTTCATTGCTGGTGGGAGTGCAGGCTTGTGCAACCACTATGGAGGTCAGTCTGGCGATATCTTTGAAAACTTTGAATAGCTCTGCCTCGGGACCCAGCCATAGCACTTCTGGGTATACATCCAAATCACTCCTCACCAAATCACAAGGAAGTTGATTCATCTATGTTCATAGCAGCCTTATTTGTAATAGCTAGAAACTGGAAACAACCCATATGTCCCTCAACTGAAGAATGGATTAAAAAACTATGGTACATCTACACAATGGAATACTACACAGCTATCAGAAACAAGGAAATTATACAATTCGCAGCCAAATGGATGGAACTAGAGAAGCTCATCCTGAGTGAGCTAACCCAGACTCAGAAGGATGCACATGGCATCTATTCACTTATAGTCAGATTTTAGCTATATAGTACAGGATATGTATACTACAACCAAAGCACCAAAGAGAACAGGAACATAGACTTTTTCTTCCTGTCAATGAGACACTTTGCCTTAGTGGTGCTGCCTTGTAGGCCCCCAGTGTATGTGGAGGCTCTTGGCTCTCATATGACTGCTGAACTGGGGCAGAGAACTGTTATGTAGGGACACTCCACTCCAGAGGAGTGGGATGGAAGGGTTAGGGGGTAAAAGGTGGGAGTGCGGGACTGGGAAGGGTCAAAAGAGTACACTATGATGAAGATGTAACCTGAAACAATAAATAAATAAATTAAAAAAGATTTTTTTTTGATATTGAGATATCAGCTCCTGACAGCACCCCCCCATTCAAATCCAAGTAGATGATGAGCATTGAAGAATCTCCATTTGGAGATGGCTGCATTAGTGACAAACTTCTCACTGGGCAAGAGAAAGCCCTTGATTCAACTGTAGACAGAATGCTATCTGAAAGGGAAAAAAATGGAAGTAGGTAAGTTGACAGCCTAGCTCTGCCAAAAAAGGGTAGGCAAGTACTTCATAATTCCTGCTTTACAATAATATCTCTCAGAGATACTGGGCAGAAAGACTGAAGATGGATGCTCCAATATATTGAGAGAAATTTGGTACTGTCCAGGCAGCCAGATATCTGTGATTTCTTAGTTTTGGAAGCTGATGGCTCTGCACTTCCTGTTTATTCCAATATATTTATCCTTCTCAGGTCTCTGATGTGCCTAAAGACTAGATGGTTATAGTCTCACAGTTAAATTTTAAGTTGTTTAGGAATTAAAGGGATGTTCTAGGTCTTAGAAGATGTTTTTAAGTTGGTAATGCAAGTTAGGATAGAAACTGAGTTAGATGTAGCACTTTAAACTTGAGATAGATAAATAATAGAATATTAATATCAGTTGCCAAATATGTATGGACTGGACATTGGGAATATATGCTAGACCTTATAATTTTTATAATTGTTGTCTAATTGTTCTTATTGTTTTGTATGGTATTTATTGTTAGAAGAAAAAGAGCCTTTTATTGAACTAAAAGGGGGAACTGTTGGTGGGAATAAAGATACACCCTAAATTAAAAAAAAAAGCAGATAGGAGAGTGAGGGGGAAGAGAGTAGGAATGTGGGATCAGGAGGAGGAGGAGAGAGGAGGCTATGATTGAGATGTAACTTGAAGAAATAAATGTTAAAAAAGTCAATTATTAATAGTTGTTCTTAACCTTTAAGCATATAAATTATATGTAATGGTTTCCTTTATTTTGTTTCTTCATGTTCTGGCTCTTTTGATCTATGTTTTACAGATTTTGCTAAAAAAATCTATTCATTTGCATTGTCACATAGGTTCTAGGTGTCTCACACAAATTACTCATTCATTTGTTCAACATTCAGCAATGAGAAAAACTGAGCTAGCAACTGAGCACCTACCAGAATAATGCTTAACATGCTGCAAAGACCCAAGTTAGTCATGGTAAAATATGTAAACTCATCTTTTATAGTGCAAATTACATTTTTCTTATGAAGACATTTCTTCACAAATAAATATACTTTTGCTTGTAATAGAGCATTAGTGTTCAGTTTTATGACCTTCCTCATACAACAATCTATACCATGAGCTTATTTGTTTCCATGCTGGAATCTTTACTACCATTCAGGTAAAACACTTGAATTCAGGAGATGAACTCCATTTCAAAAGATGGTCACGGTAAATAACTATCCTTTTCAAATAAAAATTTGTTCTATTCATATCTAACTCTATACCCAGTGCTAGCAACCTTGACACTTGAAGGGAAGCATTCTTTTAACAATATTTAATTCATCTAGCATGTACTTTATAGAAACAGAGCACTTCAAAAACATTGTTTACTTGCTTTTGAATTTATATAATTGTTTTGATGAAAAGAAATTGAATCCATCAAAAAGAAACAAGTAGGATTCCTGGCATGGGTGTATTGTTTTTTAAATGCTAACAAGAATGTTTTGGGTTATTGGAATCAAATTTGCCTTCAGTAGTTAAAAACACGTGAATGGTTCTCTCAAATACACTTATTGAAAAAAAGACAGCATATTTTTCAAAATGAGAAGGTATCAAAACCACACAACTCCCTTCATCCTTCCCTTGGAACAATGCTGACACAAGAGAATAAATTCACAATTGCCACTTTATGGAGGAGGAAGCTTTGTCTCCACAAACACCTGGGTTAGCAGAGTGTCCATCTTCATGAGGCAAGAAGGAAATAATTGGTTTAAACAGGACTTCATACCTAGTGTTGCTTCAAAGTTCTAGAGTTTGACAGTGGACAGTTTGTTTTAGGCATATTTTGGTACAATAGAACTTGGAGAAATTTTCCTACTGTAACACAATTCTGTGTGCACAATAAAGGCTGAGGCAACCACCTCTGATTCTGTATGTAGGAGTCTGGGGGTGGAGCAAGTGTGGCCTGACTCTAGAGATAGTGCAGAGGACACTAGGATAGTAGCCATTTCTATTCCCAGAATTCATGGTTGGAAAACAGATTATTCACTTCTTTCTTTGAGGAGATAACCCTGTGTAATGAATATTCCTGTTTTCCCTAGTGCTTTTATGTGAGCACAAGGACTTCATACCCTCTCTACCACTTCATCATCAATAGAGATGATACAGTGTGGTCCGAGTAACATTAAGAGGAATCTGGAGTACAGGGCCTTCAGAAAATTGGGGTTGTCAACACCTTCTTACTGGAAGAGAGAGTTTTCAAAGGGACCCAAACTCTATAAGGATTTAATTCCAGTTAAAGATTGATGGGGGAGGAGAAGATATTTTCTTCAGTGGAATAGCAACTAGTAAGGTGCCCATGCTACTGGAAATAAGCTTTCATCCATGCTTTTGTAAACAGCTCTAATGAAACTCACTGGGTGACATACACACAGAAAAAAGATAGGTAAATGTTGGAGAAAGGTCTAATACATTGGTTTTAGAGGCTGATTTCAGGGCTAGAGATCTGGTTACTGATGTTTCTGAGACACCCTCTGATTGGTTAATAAAAGACACTGAAGGTCAATTAGCTGGATAGAAAGAGTATGGGAAAGTGGACTTCTTGGTACTGAGAAAGGAACCCTGGTTTACACTGAGAAACTCTACCAGGAGTTTCTACCAGGAGACATGGAAGCAGACAGATGTGTCTGAGAGCTCTGTAAGGTACAGCAAGCCACATGTCTGGTTGGGGTTAGGTGTTCTGGGATTAATTTAAGTGAGCTAGTTAAGAGTCTGCCCAGCTAAGGGCTAAGCATTGAAACATTGAAAGGTCTTGGTGTGTTTAATTATTGGAAAAAGGCCACTGTGGGTTTCCGGCTTCCTGCCATAGGCCTCCCGGCAGGACCCAACACTTATGCTGCGCTGCAAGACCACTGCTGCCTGCTGTTCCGCTGGCCTAATATAAAAATTTATAGTTATTAATAAATATATTAGTTAACAGAATTTAGGTTGAAGGTGGTAAAGACCACCCTTGGTCCAGTGCTTTATCCCCAGGATGAATCAGGCCACCAGTTACAGTGAACCAGGCCTGCTGGCCTCTTGCCAGACTGCTAGCTGCTCCACTGGCCTAATATTATAATTTATACTTATTAATAAATACAATTGATAGCTAAGTTGCAGTTTCAGGTAAAAGTAGAAGTAAGGTTAGTTGGGAAGAGGAAAGAGATTAGCATGAATGAGAGGAATATAAGAGAAGGTAGTAAGACATAAATATGACTAAAACACATTACAAATGTTCAAAACTGTCAAAATAAACCAATTATAACATATATTAATATATGATAATAAAACATCTTTCAAAAAATTATGGAAGTTGGGGGACATCTCAGGTGATAAAGTGCCTGTGTGGTCCTGAGTATCTGAGTTTGGCTGTCTAGCTGTCATGCAGGTGTGTAAACCCTGAGCTAGGGAGGCGGAGATAGCAGCATCAATCAGGCTTTTTAGCCAGCCAGTCTAGAATCAATGAGCTTCGGGTTCACTGAGAGATCCTGTCCCAAAAAATAAGATTGAGAGCAATTGAGGAAGACTTCCAATGTTGATGCTCACATGCATGCATGCACACACACACACACACACACACACACACACATACACATACACACACGCACACACACACACGCACACACAGAGAGAGAAAATAGTTTTGATAATTTTTATATCTCACTTATGCTTTGTTTTAACTCTGAGAAAGTATGATTATACTTGTATTGTCTCTACTGAAATTGTTACAAAAATGTTGTTTTTGTTTCTTGTTTGAATTTTGCTTGGAAGCCTTAGAAACCAGCCTTCTTATAAAAAAAAAAAAGAAAAAACATTGTGCATGCAGCTGGAGTTTTTTGATTACTGGCAATCAGGCAATCATGAAAAGGTGAGATATTCAGGTCTTAATAATCTCTGTAGCAGCAAGCAGAGCTCTTAACATTTGTTATTGCAGTAGATTTTGATCCAGGCACTTGAAAGTTTGCTTGCATCTTGGGAATTTGAAAATACTATGCTAGTGTTATGCTCACATAGTTTTCTGAGCTAAAAGACCAAATGGGAAGACACTGAAACTTCTACTGTGATAGTGTTTCTCTGAACTTATCATAATAAAAACAGCTTTTTTTTTTTTTTTACTCCCTTTGGATGTAGTTGAGGAAATTGTATACCACTTAAGCTTTATGTCATTTCATTCTGGCTTGTGTCTGACTTCCAGTCTCCAACACTGAATAACAATTGTTTATTGTTGAGCAGATCTTGACTTTTCGTTTTGTGTACTAGAGAATGATTGCTTTTTGAATCAGTAGAGAAGACATTTTCCTCACTTAATAAATATCCATTGTCTAAAATTGTATCACAAAACTTCCACATAGCTATTGGCATTTGAGAGTTCACATATCCATGCATGCAGAGTAGAAATCGACAGTTGATCAAAATTTGAAAACCACTAATGTTAAATGCTTTCTGTTGTGTTAGTCACTCTCAAGTCTAAATCAACAACATACTTATGTCAAACTATTGGAATGACTGAGAACTTGTGTGCATGTGTGTAATATGTAAATTTGTGTGTGTTCATATATGGAGTCTAGGGGACAACCTCAGACCATTTCTCAAGATGCTGTCTGCCTTTTATTTTGAGACAGGATCTTTCACTAGTCTGAAACTTGACAAGTAGGCTAGACTGACTGGCCAGGAAGCCTCAAGGGATCCCCATGTTTTTGTCACTCTAGACCTGTGAGTACAATCACGTGCCACCATATATTCTCTTGTTTGCATATAAAGTACTTTATCTACTGACCTATTTCTCTAACCTTGTGGTTGAAAACTTTTAAATAAACAGAAAACTAGAATTTGCACAAAGTAAAATGATCCTCTGCATTGTCCATGAGGAGGAACAGAACATGTCAACAAAGCCATAGCTAATCTTACAGGAGATTTTGAGAAGTCTGGTGTCCAGGAATTGAGTCCACCTTAATTGATGTATTTGAAGATTAGCACTGCTGAGTTAAGGATGAGGCATTCAGAGTGAGACACTTGATGAATGGTTTTTGATTTGATGACTGGGCCTGTCTCTGGTTAACTCCCACACTCAGATGAGACCAGTGAGATTGTTGCTGGCTGGCTAGAGTAAGATATGTCACTTATTCAAAGTTATTTTCTCACTGGTTGCTTCTCACTATTTGACACATTGTTAAGAGAACAACCTTTTCATTTCTTGACATAAGAAGCAATTATAATGTCCAGGCCCCTTCTTCCTGACCCTCCCTACCAACTCCCTCATCTCTTCCATTAGCTAAACCTGCCTCAGTGACATTAGGGGTTTTCCAGATCTTCCTTTACAGAGGTATAATGTTTAACTTAAATGTTTTACTTAAATGATACAAGGTCCAAATTCTGTGGCAGAACAATGTGTCTAAGTCCTGATTTCTTGCAAATAATTGAAAAGAAATTATTCTCACTGAGTCTTTAAAAGGTTCAGATCAAGTCAATAGAGGATTCAGGACAAAATCAGACATTTTATATGTTCTGTATGCAAAATCCTTGCCATGATTTTCTGTGATGGCAGACATGGGCTTTGCTAAGAAATCTCTGTCCCAATATTGTCCCTTAAGACAGAATAAACTGACCTGTGCTTCCCACTGTCTTCTAGCCTGGGTCTGCTGACCTAACCCATGATTTAGGGGTAGACTGTTTGTATTCAATCAGGACTCATGGACTTCTACTAGACAAGATTCCACGTAAATTTTCATCCTAATAATGGAAGACCATTTAATGTACTCTAGGCTTTTGAAGTGATATAGTTGTCTGCCAACCCCATTCTTTCTCAATGGGGATTTATATTCTGCTTTTTGCAGTTTGAGCTTTATATTTGTCATTGCACTCAATTTCCTTCCTTCTGCTTATTCCTTATTCCTAAAGGTTGATTTACCAAGTAAATTTTTATTTATTTTTGTCGAATATACTTTGCTTTGCTTTTAATGTGAACACAAAATACATATGAACTAGAGCACATTTTAATTTGTATCTGTTTATTAATTATCTCCACTGTTCATGTTCTATTTTCTGCTTTTAGTTATTGTTTCAGGGCTTTTTTTGGTAGAGGATTTACTATATAACTCTGGCTTGTAACTTGGTACTGTATGCCATGTTGTCTTTGAACTCAGAATTCCTACCTCTACCTCTAATGTCAGATTATGGTCACACACTATCATATACAGATAACTATCTTTAATAATTTTTCCTTCAATTATTGTTCAAGATTTTTCCTTAAAACAACATTATCTCTCTATCCATCATCTGTCTATCCATCCATCTATCTATCTATCATCTATCTATCTATCTATCTCTCAATCTATCTATCATCTATCATTATATATTTAACCATCTAAATATTAACTATCTCTCATCTATCTACCTATATATCTATCTGTACATCTATCTATCTATCCATCCATCTATCATTTATCCATCCATCCATACATCCATCTATCTATCTATCTTCTATCATCTATATAACCATCTAAATATTAACTATCTATATCTCATCTTTCTACCTATATATCGTCTATGTATCTATTTGTACATTTATCTATCTATCATCTATCCATCTATCTATCTATCTATCTATCTATCTATCTATCTATCTATCTATCATCAATTTATCATCTATATGACAATCTAAATATTATCTATCTACCTACGTTCTTCTTCATCATTATCATCTAGCTAGTCATCTGTTATCTATCTATCTACTTATCTATCTATGTGTGTACAAACAATTTTTTCCAATTGTCTTTTAGTCTTCTCTGTTACCAACCAGATTTACTCTCTTACTCATCTCTCTATAATTTGGATTTAAGCCTATCATTTGAGGGAGGAATGAGCTGAGGCAAAATGTAGTCTGGGCTTTGTCTTATCCTCTCAGAATAGTTTGTCTCTTTGCTTACTGGTTCCTCAGGTAAGCATCCAGTTTCCATCCTGGTTTTATTTTAGTCTGTCTCTGTTCTAATACCCTATTGTTTCTGGCTCTTGTCCTCTTTGTTGTCATGGAGAACCACTGGCCTTCTTCACTTTAAAGAACTCAAGCTGAATTTCACCTTAGCTACAGGTGCCTGGGACACTGAAGGATGATCATAGGCAGTATTTTAGTTATACAAGGGTATGCCAGAGGAGTGAGCCTTGCTTTCTGTGCTCTTCCTCTATCATAAAATATAACTCTGAACAGTATCTTTTTTTCCTCTTTATTTCTTTACCTCTTTCCCACTGGGGCTCAAATCCAGGATCTGGTGGAGGCTAGGCAGGCACTTTACCACTGAGTTTATTCCAGCTAGGTACGCTGATTCTCAACAGCTGTATAATTTTACTTTCTTTTCAACAAGAAATTTCCTACTATACTTTTTAACCATATCTATGTACCTACTTGTCTTTTTTATAGAAAAAATATCTTTAAAGATGTCTTGAAAAGAGTATAAAACTTTTCTTGAGTTCAAGCATTTCACTATTTTATATGAATATCTCAATATTCATAGAAATATTTCATGTTTTACATTTCCATTTTTCTGAATATTTTGGTAGAGATTGAGACCTACTCCACAAGCTATTCAACCAGGAATGTTAGACTTAGATTTTTTATGTTGTAAACCTTAACTAGATGTTATTGGAAGAAAACTTAAGGTTTATTAACTTTGCCGTTATCCTTTATATTCCTTTTGCTATCTCTTACATATTGACCTTAAGATTTTTTTTTTAAAGAAATGCTTTGGTTTTCAGAAGTAGGTTCAGTTTTGTCTTATTGTGTAGTTAGACTTACAGCAAGATGATGTTCCAACCTCCTGCCTGACAGTTAGTATGGGAGGTGATTCTGTCTGAGTAGACCAAAATGATGGGAGATGGCCAAAAATAGACAGAATGGCTATCCTAACTCAGTGATGGCCCTTAAAGCTTAATTATAGATATATTTATTCAGCTTCTTTTTAATTTTATTATTATTTTAATTATTATTATTATTAATTTGTTACAGGTACTTATTATGTAGTCTAGGCTAGCCTGGAACTCCCAATTTCTCTGCCATAGGTTGGCAAATATGAAGGTTTAAAGTATGTGTCATTACACTGCACCTATCAGCTTATTTTGTGTGGGTGAGTGTCTTTGGCTCTGTTAGACAAGAGTTGTATGGCTAAGGAACACCCACAGCCATTTGTAGGTTGTTGATTGTGATTTGGATGAAATTTTGGGGATATTACACTCTAAGAGCCAGATGGTAAGTTCAGAGGAGTTGCAGCTTACTTTCTCTTTCTGCTGTTGTACTATGAAAATATACAAGGCACAATCACCTGGACTTGTTGTGTTCTCCTAAAATATTACAAATGCAGGTAATGAGCCAGAATTAATATGTGAACCACAGACTGTTGAAAAAACCTATACTGATAGGGTAAGACAAACACAGGATACATTTTGTCTCAGGTCCATAGATATGTTTAAAAAGTATAGTAGGAAATTTCTTGTTGAAAAAGAAATTATACAGCTGTGTTGAGAATCAGCGTACCTAGCTGGGATAAACTCAGTGGTAAAGTGCCTTCCTAGCCTCCACCAGATGCTGGATTTGAGCCCCAATAGGAAAGAGGTAAAGATATAAAGAGGAAAAA
>CAJQZJ010014563.1:10762305-10780545 GCA_907164525.1 Lophiomys imhausi | reverse complement strand
GCTCTTGTGGTGCGGCTCGAGTGCAGGCTGGATATCAGGCAGACAGGGGGGGCCGCTGGTCTGTGGCTGGAGCCCTGGGCTGGATCCGCTCCTGGGCTAGATCTCTAGCCAGAGCTCCTCTCCAGACCGGTGACGGAGCTGGCTGATCTCAGGGTTGTGTTCCCGGGAACTGTGTGGGCTCTTTTACCTGGTGACCGGTCTCAATGTTCGCTGTGGGAATTCAGACACCGTCTGTGTTTCACTGTAGGCAGGGGACCTCACATTCACTCCACAATGACTAATCTCATTCACCTACTACTCAGATGCACTGCTCTATGGTTGGCGCCATCTTGGATCTCTATGATAGTTTTTGCTCCATCTTATCATGTTTTGTTTTGTCCTGTTTGGTTATTAACTCTTACAAGCCTGTACTTTTCTAATGAGAGACAGAACGGGAGTGGATATATGGGAGGGGAAATGGAGAGGAACTGGAATGAGTCTGGGGGTGGGGGGAAACTATAATTACGATATATTATATGAGAAAAGATTCTGTTTTAAACTAAAAAAAGAAAAAAAGATTGCTCTAAGGTGGGCATATTATTTTTTCATGATAATTGATGAACATAAACCTTTGTAGAAATGATATTTTCATATCAGAAAAAAATTAAAAGACGTTTAAAAATATGATGGCTTTCCATATCCACATAACTCTGTACTGACTGGGCAGAAATTGATTATTTTAGAGGTAGAGGTTTAAGTGGGGAGCAAACCAGAGCTTCAGGGAAACAACAAACAAAGAATATTCTCTTGGCTTTTCCTTTGGTACTGTGTGGCATTTTTATGACTCTTCCTCTTTGGATACCAGGGTCTTTACTATGAGGTGATTTCTTTTTTGTCTCTCCTCAGGAAATTTAAGCTCAAATTAGTAACTCTGCAAAGACATGGCTATGTTTTGTAATCTCTAAAAGCTTATCCTATCTATGAATGTGTAATTTTCTAGAAACATACCCACAAATCTTCTCTGATTGAAATTCATTTTGTTTGAGCATATAACTAACTTCTACAAGAATTTAGAGACTCGGGTACCCATGTTATGAGATTGAAGCACATCATCTCTCTATTGCATTCTTTTCCTTTTTTATATGATGGCTACTTTCCACATCTACTCCTTTTAACCAGACTTTAATGTTAAATTGTAATGTTTACTGAAGTTCTTCATGTTTCAGTTTTTGCTTTTATTCAGTGGCCATTTTTTGAACCCTGGTCTCTACAACTCCATCAAAGATGCTCCCTGTGTTTAGCTAGTCTTAGTGTCTTTTAAGAGATTGTAGTCCTATAGCTGAACTCATGAGTTCGATATTCTACACTTCAGCCTTGGGAAAGGCTCAAGCAATGACTTCATCAATTTCTCACAACCTGTTAAAATTCTGTGGCTCTCTTTTATTCATCGGTGTCAGGGTCAAGTATAATAAACATTGAGAACCATTTAATATTTCATGACCTCCTTCCACCATTTCACATGTCCACAATAATTTACTTACTATGTATATCCTCATACATTGGAGTGTGGAAAGTGGAGAGAACAGAATAGATACTGATCCTAATGGTGAGTTCAAACCATGCAAGTTCTGCCTGACCCATCCTCCACTCACATGAAAACATCGCTAGTTTCTTTTCTCAAGTCATTTCTGGAGCAGATTGGAGGTCTGGCATGCTATTCCTCAAAAGCTTCATTAAATGACAGGAAATCCTTTCACTCTATCTTGGGGTGTGTAGTGTCATTCATCTCAATATTCAAATTCAGTTTGGAGTTTCTGCAAAGTGGCCACAGGACCAGTAAACAGGCACATATTGATACATTTGCTAGCTGATACATATTTTGGTATCTTGTGGGACATGATGAGGGATTTTAATAGTTTTCTGATTATGTCAAACTTCTAAAAATTTATTTTATTTTTGTAAGTTTATTTATTTTATTTTGTGTGTGAATATTTTGCCTTATTTCATGTATATGTACCATGTACATTTTTGATGTCCAAGGAAGTCAGGACGGGGAGTTAGATGTAGTATGAGTTTTATTAATTCTGTGTATAGTAATTAATGGAGGAAATTATTGCAGCAGCAGTTATTTCTTAACCAGCTATTTTCCAAATAAAAGACACAGAGATCTTTTAGTTTTAAAATAAGTCTTAAAACACTACAGCTCGACAGCTATCAACCCTCTAAGCTATCTTGTCTACTGCCCTACCAAAATCTCCATGATATTTGCATATGTTCCATTTAGGCTGCTTCTGTTCCATCAGGCCAGTTCTCAGATCAAGCTTCACTTGGCCACTTGATCATGGCCCTTGCTACTACATGGTGACCTCCTTCTCTCTCTTCCTGGTCCTTCTCCCTCTTCTTTCTCTCTCCTTATGGCCCTTCTGAGACCCAAGTCTGGGAACCTTTGTCCCACTCCCTATCAGGGATAATTGGGGGGTGGGGTGCACAAGGTTTACACAACATCATTTTGGGGAAGTGAGAATCTGCTCCTTGGACAGTAAGCAGATCATGGGGGAAAGAAATTAATATTTGAATACATAGCAGCTCCAGACTAACCCCAACAGTTGGTTCTCATGGAACTGGAGTTATGGATGGTTATGAACTACTATGTGGGTTCTGAGAACTGAACCTGGGTCTTCTGTAAGAGCAATGAGTACTCTTAACCACTGAGCCATCACTCCATCTCTAGATCTTCAAGTTTTTTACTTCAATGTTTTAAATGACAGTTGACTGCTGGGAGATAAGTGTGGAAGCAGTAAGAACGGCTACAAGGCAATCATGTTAGTTTAGCTGAAGGTAATGAGTTTGGCTTGGCTTTACATGGGAACAGTATAGGACAGGAGCTAAGTTGATTGTGTCAGTCAAATAGATTAGCTAAACATTATCACAGCTGGGAACACTGGGAATGGAGAGTTTTAAGGCTAGATAAGTATATCAAGAGTTTATTTGGGCAAGTTGAATTTGAGATGCTCCCGAGACATCCAAATAGGTACACAGAATAATCAGGTGGATACAGAAGTCATGTGTGTGTGTGTATGTGTGTGTAATTCTGTGCATGGGCTAAAACTGTACTGAAAGCTGTTAAAAAGGCTAGATCATTTTTCTGGAGGTAGTTTGCATATGGATTTGAAATCTAATATGTGTTGAAATACACCATTTGTTTTACTTATTTTTTGAGATATATTAGACAGAAGTGTACGTTAGTCTACATTTCTGGGCTAATGGTAACTGTTGTACAAAGTTTTATCTAACTAGAGGTTCTATGTCTATGATCCCTAATATATTTCCCCCTGGGGGAAGGTACCATGTTTGCTTTTAAAGAGAACATGCAACATTTAGGTGTAAATATACATTCATTGCTTTTTGATGGAGTCATATTCAGAGAAATACTGTGCTAAGTAATTTCATTTTGGTTTGAACATCATAGAGTGTACTTACACAAAGTATAATGGCTATATCACTAGGCAATCCAATTTTATAGACTATTCTCCTAAATCCTTATATATGGTCCACAAGTGGCTAAAATATTAAAATATCATTATGAACACAAAGTTTTATACTGTGAAATGATAAGTGTACCCAAACTCATGAACATATCATCTATCACCTCACATTGGTAACTTTTTCTTTTGTGTTGAGGGTACTCTAGCTTAGACCATTTAAGCTAATTTCAAGTGTACAGTACAGTATTAATTCGAGTTACCATGTCATACATCAGCTCTCTGGAACTTATTTATCCTGCATGCCTGAAACTTGGTACCCTCTGATGATCAATGAAATCATCTTCTGACTGGATTTGTGTGAAGACCTGACATGAATGTAAAAATATATGCTTAAAAAAATTGAAGTCTTTGAAAGTGTGAGTTTCCAAAGTCTTTCAAAGATTTTTCTTGGTACTGATTTTACTACCACTCTTGGCATTACTCTGCTAAATAGGAATAATGTTAAAATTTTCGAGTGACTTACTGTTAGACCCATAGATTAGCACATCTCTCAACCCTCATCAGAGAAGCTTAAAAAAAAAGATAGTATTAAGATGGAGACTAATAAAAGTTCAGAGATTAAGAGGCTACAAAATTCTTAGTTCTAAATGTGACATCTATCTCAAACCTTCTCCTCCCAAGGCTCAGGAATCATTGAGAAAGAGGAGGTCAAAAGGAACAAACACTTCTGTCCAAACCCAAGCAAAGGAATGCAGAAACCTAGCAGTACAGCTGAAGTGAGACTGTGAATGATGGTCTTGCAAGAATAGGTGTCTTGTGAGCAGGCACCCACAAGTCAGATACAGCAAATAGTTAATCCTCTCTCATACAGGACCTATCCCAGTTTCTCACTGGCTGAGTTCTATGGGTGAACACTATCACCAGATGCTGCCCAATTTTAGTAATTTCTTGTGGTGAATACTTCTGAATTCTTCCTTCTCTTTCTCTTTTATATACATCTCTGCAACAAAGACTCTCCTGTTGTCTTCCCTGTCATCCCAAATCCTGTTACTAGATTCCTTCTGTTGGATGGACACACACCTCACTGTTAGTGACTCCAAAGACAAACTTCTGGAGTGAGTGGGAGTAGTCAGGAAACCTAGACAAACAGGTATCTACTAGCCTCTTACTTGTCTGTAAGTCTGTAACTTTTGAGCTTATTTAAGATACCTTTGTATTGAAAATAGACTTTCACATTTTATCCCTACAATATGGTGATCTTCCAATTTTTATCTGATTTACCCCAAAGACAGGTCATAGTTAGTGGAACATAGACTACCTAAAACTTAAATGTATTTTCTGAGGACAGAAATGACAGAAGTATACCAGCAAGAAAATGAGAAGAAGGAAGGAGGCTGGGAATGAGACAAAAAAAGAGGGAGGGAGAACATGGAAGGGGGATGGGTATGTGTATATGTCCCAAACTCTGTATTTGTCTCTGCCCAAGACTCAGGCAAACTCTGAACCCTGTTTGCTAGGGCTAATTTGAAGTTACCCAATTAAGGAAAAGAGAAGTGAGATTAGATTTTATCTGATGCTGGAGATGTTTGCACATCTCTACACATTAATTGCTTGCTAAAATAAACAAACCAAAACAACATATTTTGAGTCATTTACCAGAATCCAGAGTTCACAACATGTGACCTATAACATCAGAGGAGCAGTAAATGCAAAATATACTCAGGACACAAAGAACAACAACAACAACAACAAAATGAGCAGAGTGCAAATGTCACAAACCCCAAGTAGAAACAAAAAGGAAAAAAATTTAATGACTTTTGTGCTCAGGATATATGGGAGAGCATACACTGAACAGTATCTATGATCTTAGATGAACTAGATACAATTCTAATTCTGACAGATATGACTTCTGAATTACATGACTTAGTGGCTGGGGTGTTATTCACAGTCAAACTGACTGATGGTTAGTCTGCATTGCTAATTGATTGGATTGCGAGTAATTTAGATGAACCACACGTGGTGTGTCTGAGTGAGTGCTACCACAGAGTTTGACTAAGGAAGGAAGGCCCATCCACATCCTTAATGTGAGCAGCATCTTCCCACAGACTGGTGTAAAAGAAAGAAGTCACTTTAGCACCAGCCTTCACTTTTCTCTGCTTCCTGACTGTAGACATCATGTGACCAGCTGCCTAGTAGTCTTTCTGCCATCATAAGAGCCATTTTAGCTGTCACTTCCTCCCTACCATGATGGCATATGGTTATGGTTTCACAGTTAAATTTCAAGTTGTTTAGGAATGAAAAGGATGTTCTAGGTCTAAGAAGATCTTTTTAAGTTGGTAATGCAAGATAGGATGGAAAATGAGATAGGTAGAGAACTTTAAACATATGGAGATAGATGGAGTATTGTCGGTTCCTGAGTATGTGTGGACTGGACATTGGGAATGCAGGTTGTGCCTTGTAATTGTCATAATTGTTAAAAAAAAGAATTATGAGTTTTGGGAGAAGGGGGAGAGGGTGCGAGGGTGGGTCCAGGAGGGATGGAGGGAGAGGACTGTGTTGGAAATGTAATTTGAAATAATAAACATTTAAAAAATATGAAAACAACAACAACAAAAAACGTTTCCCCTTAATGTACAAGTATTTTGCTACAACAGTAAGAAAAGTATATAACAGAGAAGTAGAAGAAGGTACTTGAGTGAAAAGTCAGACAATTAATGATGTAGTGTGAACCTAGAGAGCCAGAATACTTGACTAAAACTGACCCAAGGGCAGAGGACCAGGGTCAGGGACTTTTTAACGTATGAACACAGTTGGTTCAGAAAGGAAAAAACAGTGCAGAAAAATAGTTGAAGACATGATGACCAGTTGAAAGCAGTGTGAGTGTGATCACTGTGTAACTGTACATGTGTGCATTGTTGCTGTCTGAGCGATGGGCGATGTAGAAAGTGGAGGGTACAGAATAAACAGTCCTGTCCTTTGAAGAGCTCCCTTCTTCCCAGTTTGTCAGTCTGCCTGATAGAGGAACTGCCCCCGGTGGTAAAGCCATTTGTGAAAATCTGCTTACAGATTTGTACTCAAGGACTATATAGAAATGCACAAGCTACATGCTGACATGTCCACGGAAGGTGGAGTGATTTGACACCAGCTATAAGTGGCACAAAAGCATCTTGAAATCAAGTAGAGGCCTTCCGAGTGAGCCACTTTGCCTTCTGTATAGGAGTCAAGGGGCTCTGGATTTCCAAAGAGCACTGAAGTTAGAGAATTACAAGAAAAACTAGTTCAAAGAGTCTCTTTTCCTAATGAAGTTCAGTACCCTCTTTTCCTGCCTTAGTAATTAATTCCCCCCACAATCATATCCATCACACAGTATTATAGGACGTCATCTTGAGCAAAGATAAATGTCACTTCCTTTATAGAGATCATTATTATTCATTAACATAGATGGATATAATTTGCATTTTCTCTATTGTTTCTTCTTATGAATATGATAAAATTAAAAGCAAGAATGTTTTCACATATTCATTTTTTTATTTTATGTTTTAATTGTGTACATTAATTACACAATAATGGGCTTCATTTTCAAATTTTTATCCAGGTACATAATATATTTTGATCCTATTTACCCCACATTTCTCTTTCTTCTCCTCTTCACACTCCCACTATTCCCCACCTCTTCCCAACTGTTCCCCTTTCCTCACTCTAAGTCTCCAGGACTTGTTACTACAAAGAAGGGGTCCCTGTTCTCTACAAATATAGAGGGGGTTATTGAGTTTGAATATCTGAAAGTATAAGGGAACAGTTGGGAAGAGGTGGGGAATAGTGGGAGTGTGAACTTCAAGTGTCAGTTTTTATATCTCTGAGCACAAGCCCCTACTTCCTCGGAACTCAAACAGGCAGAAGCCCTCCCACATTTCACCTGTTTCACTATCTTCTCTCCCTTCCTTAATACAGGTCACATAGCAGGCTCTCTGTATTTTCTCTGTCCCTAGACAAACTGTTGTTTTGAACAAAGGGTAGGTGAAAGGGAAGAGGAGCATGTATCTGTTGAGGGAGGGGACTGAGTGCCCTCTGCTTATCTGAAGCATAAGTCTATGGAAGGTGCAATTGTATTGCAAATGAACCATTGTAGTTTGTTTCTCACACATTCTCTAAGCTTAGGCTTTTAAGCTTCCCCATTACTTATAAAAACATTTCATCAATCTTACCCAAGGGGTTGAAAACTAATGGCAATGTTCTTAGGCTTTGTTTTGAAGTAGGATGCCTCATTATGATTAAAAAGTCAAACAGAATATGGAGGAAGATAACTGAACAGAGTGATTTGCTTAAAGCATTTAAGTTTCTTACTAGAAATCTCCTTGCTCCAGATAGAATAGGCCAACGGTGGCACCGTTATATGCATGCTGGTTAAAAATATCACAAAATCCTAAATCCTCTTCCATAGCATTCACTTAAACATCTTTCTTGATTATAGAAACATGCAACCTCTGAAAACAACTCTCCAAATCCCTAGAGATGACTCAGTAATTAAGAGACTGCGCTTCCAGAGGACCTGAGTTCTGAACCCACACTGGCTGGTTCACAACCACCTGTAACTCCAGCTCTGGAGAATCAGAAGCCCTCTTCTGGTTTCTGCCAGCACAGCAACAGGCATGTGAGACACAGAAGCCTCAAACAAATTAAACAAACAAGCAAACAAACAAACAAAAAAAACACTGCCCTAATTCAGCTTTACAATTGCCCCCCCAAAATTATAGTTCTTTTGGGTATGGTAGCTTATTCCTGTAATTCCAGTATTGGGGAGGCAGAGACAGGAAGATCATTGCTGCTTGAAGTTAACTTTTTATCTACTTAGTGAGTTCTAGGAAGCCAATCAGGACTAATAATGAGCCTTGTCTAAAAATCAATATATTCTTTACACTATATATATATATATATATATATATATATATATACTCTTTATATATATATTTCTACTCCTTCATCTCGTAAAAATTAATGATTCCTTTCTTTTGTACAAGTCACTTATAATGCAGCCTAGGATGGAGGTTAATATGTGAGTGATGTAAGCATAGAAGTAGGAAGGTGGAGGTTACTGTGAATATATTCACTATTAGTGAGTTGATGTCTGAAATGAGGGCTGCCCTATTAATTGATACAAAAGATCAGCTTTGGGTAGAGATGGGGCAGGTGATTATTACACAGGAGAGATGTCAGCATTGGCAAGCTATTCCTGTTTCTGTGCCAAGAAAATACATAATGTAAATTGGTGAATTAAGTTTAAAAAGGAGCACACTAGCAGGCAATATGATGGTTTTTGATTTTAGCTTTGTGGTGTTTCCTATTGATAAAGTCATCTCATGTTACTCACATAAAACTAATTTCCAAAGAGAAAGAAAATAAACTTTAACACACATATAGCAGTGATTGAAAAATGGATCTGGTTACTGATGTGGACACAGCAGCTCCACTAATGCATAACTAGGTCAATGATCATAACCTGGATTTCTAAGCAGTGAGGCTAAACTTGTGTTTCAGAGCTGCAGACAATCAATGCCCTGCTTTGATTCTTGCACTCTCTTTCATTAATGCTGGGCCAACACATGCCCCTTCTGCTAATTAGTCTGCCTTTAATGGAGGCTGTAACTGAATGTCAAAACCAGGGCAGGTCACTAAATGCCACTGTGCTGTTAAAAACCAGGGAAACAGCAGGAAGAGATCACACCAAAGGCAACAAGAACTGAACAGTAAGAATGAGAGGAAGAATGTGATGCTAATGGGTAATAATGAAATGAAAGAGCCCAAAGTCTACCTGGAGCTTTGAAATTAACTACAGTCTTTCTTTGCGCTTAATGAGATGCAGTAGTTGTTGAGGGAAAAAGTAAGACTCAGATGTTCTAAGCCAAATGAATAGGCTTGAGGGAGACGAGGCAAGGGCTTTTTCGTATTGGAATAAACTATGAATGAACATCATAGAAGAAAAATATGTTCAGGAATTTTTTAGCCTGGTAGTTTTTAAACCACCGAATATTCAGTAAAGTGTTTCTGTTATTATTGGAAATGGTTGCCTCATGCTCTTTGTGATCTTTGAATGATATTTGAGGGATGCAGCTTGTTTTTATATATTCAATCAATTTGTCTCATAATTATCTGTGCCTACCACCCTGTCTACATTTTATAGGCAAAATATCTGAAGTCAAAGCATTAGAGAGAATATCTTTGAAAAGAGATTTATGTTTTATGGATAATATTTTGTGATAGCTCTACATTCAATTCAAATTGTGGCTGCATAGTCTTGTGTTACTCCCAGTAGAGAACCTTTCAATTGACAAAAATGCCCAGGATCTTCTACAGAGCATATATATTATGTACAATATTTTACACATAGTAGGCTCTTCATCATACAAAAAAAATGAAAACCAACTGATTTTCTCTGTACTCGCACTCAACATGTCTGTGACCAGACGGGTGGCTCCTAACTGCCCCGTCCGTGACTAGATGTAGCTAGTCAGTTCCGAAGCCAACTGAATTCAGTGAAAACCTAAGAGTTTGAATAATTAGTTCCATTCCAACTATAGATGTTCATCTTGAGCATCAGTTCACAGGCTACTCTCACCTTGGCTATAAATAAGAGGCTGCTATGGGTTTTCCTCAGGTAAGGTCACTTGCTAGAACAGCTTACAGAAGTCACAGAGACATTTGTTATGCTTGGTAGCTTATCACAAAGGATATTGTAAGGAAACAGGTGTTACGTGTACAAGCATGGGGAAAGTTTGTGGCAACTGTACAACCTGGCACAGTTGATTGTCATGCAACTCTAATAACCTCCCTTCCCATGAGGGTAACAATGGGTTGAAAGGTTGCAATCTTCTAATTGTGAGGTGATTGTTTTGTGGCAAGTCTTTCCTCCAGAAGTCCACCAAGCATTGACTCATTGGTTCCTACTAACCAGGAAATGTCAACAGATTTGCAGCTCTGTATTGGAAACAGGAACCAAAGACCAGATGCTCATTTCACATGACCTGTAGTTACTATTATCAGTAAATGAAGTTAGAAATGTATGTATTCTCGATGTGCGTTTTAATTGTGAAAATGATTTAGTGTGAGTGGCAGCAGTTATTCTCTAATTGAGTAGCACATTTTTGAATTCCAAAATTAGCTCCAGAGACTAGAAAGGATTTCTTATAAAGTAGATTTATAAACTGGTATTATCATTTCATCATGTTAATTTGGAGTTTTTCCAGTGCAAATTAGTTAATTACGGATAGATGGCAACAATATTATACACAGTAAGTTTGTAATTATTTTCTAATTTTGTTTCATGGAAAATGTTCAATGCAGTGAAGCAAAGCTTCCTTGGGTATCTAAGAATTTAAGAAAGTGTTCTCTGAGGTTTTGAAGACATACAGGATTATGTTTTTATTTAAACCAGATAAAAAAAATCTGTAATCTTTGAGATGTTACTTTAAACAGATGAACAATCTCCAAGTTTAGAAATTCTTTTAACCCTTGAGCAGATACATCATAATTCCATATCCATTCCTCTTTAAGAAGATTTGCATAGTAGTGGATCATAAATATGCATTTCACTTAGCTTTATGTATTAGATCAAGGGTTGTCACTTCCCATTTCTACATACAAAGTAAAATAGTAAAATATAACCTTGTTTTTTTATTCCAAAAATGACTTTTATCTCACATGCAAATAAAATATGAAAATCAAAAACTATGAAAAGAGTTGTTTCATAGTTATAGGTGGTAGGTAATTTACACATATTGCCTTAATTAATGTTGTCTCAGAGTCATTGTCTCAATATTTCCCATTATGACCTATATGGTAGTTTGAATGAGATGTCCCCCATACCCTCAGGCTTTTGAATGCTGGTCCCTGATTGTTAGTTCTGTTTGAGTAGGATCAAGAAGTGTGGTTTCATTGGGAGAAATGTGTCACTGGGAGCATGCTCTGAGAGTTTAAAAGATTCATGCCATTTACAGTTTGCTCTGCTTCATGTCTGTGGTTCAAGATGTGAGCCCTGCTTTTATTGCCACACCTTCACTATATCATTATAGACTCATGTTCTTCTGGAACCCATAAGCCCAATCACACTCTTTCTTTTATGCAAAGTCTTGGTCATGGTGTTTTATCACGGCAAAAGAAAAGTAACGAATATAGAAGTTTCTCTGAGTGAATGGGATATTGCTGTGCCAGTCTTGACCCTGCAGTAAGGTGGAGGACTGTAGAAGACCAGGGGAACAATATTAGCAACTGAGCTAGGGACTATTATTGTGGTATTTTTTTAAAAATATATGTTCCCTTGTATTTGGATAAGCAAATGTTGTTTGTCTCTTAGCAGCTTGATTTCTGATTAGCTTAGAAAATAACTGTGATAGACTGCTCTAGTACCTAACAAAATGACATTCTTGAATGACTATTAGTTTGCATTTCTTAATTATCCTAAGCAGTTTATGACAGTTGCTAACAAAAGTCTGAAACTTCACATTTAATTTTTTAAGCATTACCTAGGTACAATACCTTAAAAGCAGTTAACCTTAATTTTGTACAATATACAAAGATCAATACCAATGTGACCAAATATAATCTTAATTTTGTATCAATATACAAAGATCAATACTGATGTAGCCAATCTTAATTTTGTATCAATATACAAAGATATAAGAGCATATTCAATAATCTGTCCTTTTTTCTTTATCATTCCTATATTATGTCTATGTCCCATTTTTTTCTCAAGTCTTTCACCCCTATATGGGAGAGAAAAAAGGATACAGAAAAGAAAAAGAGAGAAATCCCTGAGTCTAACCTCCAAAACCTATTTAACAAGACCATTTAACAGTTTGTAATCTCTGCCCCTAAATAACAAGATTATCTATAACCCATCAAATGACCAAAGGGGGGAAAATCACCCACTCTGCCTTCTGGAGATGGGACGTCACTCTCTTAAAATGACTTCCTGCTAATTTGGGACATAGTAAACCTGTTTGGGGGCCAAATAAGAATGGAAGAATGGTTAAGCTCATTAATAGAATCATTTGATGTTCAGTCCTTTTGTGCTCAGCTATTTAAATGTCCTAAGAATTAGTGGCAAGCCTGTCACTTGGCAAGAAAAAAATCCTTGCTTCAACTGTAGACAGAATGCTGTCCAAAAAGGACAAAACTTGGAAGCAGGTAAGTCGACAGCCTAGCTCTGCCAAGACAGGGTAGGCAAGTCTTTCATAATTCCTGCTTTACAGTCAATAGTCAATGTTTGTCAGAGAAAAGGGGCCAAGTGGCTAAAGATTGATGCTGTAATGTATGGAGAGAAATTGGGGACTGAACAGGCAGCCAGTTTTATGTCATTTCTTAGTTTTGGAAGATGCTGGCCTTGCACTTCCTGTGTAATCAGATATATTTATCCCCCTCATGTCTCTGGTGTGGTTGAAGACTAGATAGCTAGAGTCTTTAGTTAAAATTTGAGTTTGTTTAGGAATCAAGAGGGTGTTCTGGATCTAAGAAGATGTTTTTAAAATTGTGATGCAAGTTAGGATGGAAGCTGAGTTAGATATAGAACTTGGAGATGGTTGGGTAGTAGAATGTTAAAGTCAGTTGCCAAATATATATGAACTGGATATTGGGAATGTATGCTAAACCTTATAATTCTCATAATTGTGGCCTAATTATTTTTGTTGTTTTGTATTGCATTTGTTGTTATAAGAGAAAGAGCCATTTGTTGGACTGAAAGGGGAAGTTGTTGGGGGGGAAGATATACCTTAAACTTAAAAAAAAGAGAAGTGGATGGGGGAATGAGGGGAAAGAAGGTGGGAGTGTGGGACCAGAGGGAGGAGTAGGGAGGGGAATGCAATTGAGATGTAACTTGAAGAAATAAATAAATTAAAAACAAACCAACAAACAAACAAAATATATGTTTCCTTTCTGCCTTTGTCTTAAAACCTGCCAAATCATGTGGAAGATTTCAAGATATCATAATATTGATTCTGTTGTATGGTTATTCATAGTCATTTTTATGCAGACAAATAATAAAAAAGTACAAGTAGAATAGAAAGGAATACTAAATGTACAGTTTAAACAGAAACAAAACAAAACACCAGGAAAAGTAATGTTGAAGCCAATCCTTTTGCTCAAAAAGACAAGGAAATGTCTGATCAGCATTGGAGAATAGTGAGCTATGTCCTTGGGACAAAATCCCTCCTAGCTAAACTTTTAACGCATGAAATGAAAAGCCTGAGAAATTTTCTGCTTCTATGTATGAACAATAATCAAAAGCTCTTGAAAATGTGATTCAAGGCAGCCAGGGTCCATCCAAAACCTGCAGCTGAACTTGACAATGTCACTCTTATGGTGCTGGCATAGAGTGATAGAGGATAAAGGGTTGTGGAATCTTTCTCCATGGTTACAGAGAGCAGCTGAGGCCAGGTAATCTGTGTCAGGGCGTTTCCTGTTTGAAGTCTTTGAGAGGGACAGAGGTCTGGAGTGGCCATTATGTGAAATTGTGGAAATGAAGTCCATATTGCATTGGAGACCCTAAGATGTTGGATATGAAGCTATGAGATATCTGGCAAGTAGAGCTGTGTATAAGGAGTAGAATCAGACTAAAGAAAAAATTGTATGTTGCAGGCAGCAAAGTTGAAAGAGCAGCACTAACTAAGCCCTTTGACATTGGATATAGAAAAACAAGATTTGATATTTGTTTTCTGTTGTTTTTTTTTTTTTTGCCATGCTTCACTTGGGTATTTCCTCATTATGCCTCAATTTCTCCTTTTTTGGAATGGTAATGTAAATTTTGTGTCACTGTATGTTAATAGTATGCTTTTTTATTTTAAAAAGGACCTATAATTAAGAGACTGTCTATTATTATGTCTCAGAAGAGACTTTGGATTTTGAACTTTTAAAGAGTATTGAGATTTTTGAAATTGAACTAAATGTATGTTACATTATGATATGACCACAACCCTCTCAATGTCAGGGAATAGAATGTGAAGGCCTGAATGAAATGTTTTCCAGTCTTGAATATTTGAATGTTTGGTCTCTAGTTGGTGGTGGTCTTTGGGTAAGGAGGTGTGGCCTTATTAGAAGGAGTAAGTCTCTAGAGGCAGGCTTTGACAGTTAAAATGACATGCCATTTTCACAGTTCTTCTACTTCCTGCTTGTGGTTCAAGATGTGAGCCCTTGGCTTTCTTCCTGTTCCTGATGCCATTCCTTCACTTTACCATTGTAGATACTTTTCCCAAATACACTCTTGTACAAATTGTCTTGGTCAGGATGTTTTAATGCAGCAACAGAAAGAGAGTAACTACCACCCAGCATATGCTGGTGACTTTCTTACAACCAAGCACAAACCCATGATTTTTTCTAAAGAGCACAATATGATGATGATGATGACAGGGAATTAACTCTAAGCCATTATCTCAAGAGTCAATTTTTCTTCCCTATTGGATTCTATTTGTCCTTCTAATTCTAATCATCTGTCCACATCATGTGAACAGACCTAGATATATGATTGAGGAGACAATGGAGAACACACGAGGGCTCAAATGCTAGCCAGATAATGCCAAATAGCAAGTGCAGTACTTCCTGGATAAGCTTCAGTTGCTCAAGATTCAAGAATTACATGAAAGCAGAATTGTCTTCCCACTGAGTATAGTCATTTTTCAGACATTAGAATCATAAGCTAAACAAGTTGCAGATTGTTATAAACATGAGCTGATTCTCGCAGGATGGTATGACTCAGGGATGCTAGACATACTTGTAGATGCTTCTAAACTGTATTTCTCCACAGAGAAACATAGAATCTTTATCATATAGTTCCAAAGCTTAACGTTGTGCATTGCATACTGCCTAATATATAACAATTGCTGCAGTTACTACTACTGCTGCTGTGGTTGCCGACTTACTATTACAGCTGCTTTTACTAATAATACTGAGAGTGAAAATGGTGGCATTTCAACATACTGGTGACCACATGGAGGAAGCAGCAACTTAGGTGTACCCGTGGTGTCAGAGAAAGCTGAAGAGATAGAGATTCATGTATGCAGAGGTATTGAGATAGTTGTAAAAGGGCAGACTGTTGAAAATGGAAACAAAGATAATCGTGTTTGCATAATGTTTTAGGTTAGTCATTGCAGTATTAAAACAGCAGAAATTTTACCTTCAGAAATGGAGAATCTGAGCTTCCATTGGTTAGTTGAAGTCATTCACTTTGAAGCTCATTGAACTTCCTTGAATTTCAGCATTTTAAATGTAACAACAGAGAATTTCCTATCTGTCTGAATGCTACTTCATAAATCATGTTATTTCAAGTATTTAAAGCTTCTAAAAGATTCATGTGCACAAACTGTCAGCATGGTTGTGAAAAATCCACCTTTTAATTCAGAATATGCTTAGTATTTCTTTGTATTTTTTCACTTTTTTAATAATTAAAAGGGGCTGTTACTATAAACAAGTTAGTACTGAAAATTTACCTATTTCACATTCACATAATTGTGTGTGTGTGTGTGTGTGTGTGTGTGTGTGTGTGTGCACGCACATGTGTGTGTGTAAAAAGAAGAAGTAAGGAGAAGGGGAGATTATGAATGCATTCTATAGTAACAGAAACTTTACGCTCTATGAATTAAAAGTGTCTCAATTCTAAGAAATAAACTGCTTTAAGCAATATGGATTGAGAATGACTAAAGCTCCCTTATTATCTTAATTGGAAATACAGAAAAAGTTGAATTACTTTCTTAAGACCAAAGGAAAGAGTTAATTTCATTTTTTGGCATCTAGGGAAACCTTTCTGCTTTGTGGGAAAGACTTCTCTGTTAATGACTTTGGTTGTACCTTATGATTAAAAGTTAAATGAAAGGATGAATCTGCAGCCCACTAACATCCTCTGAAAGGTTTAAACCACACAGTATCATCAAGTCTACTACTTATGTCAGCAATTTCATCATAATTCACATTAAATGCAGTTTTTTCCCTACTTAAAAATGCCATTTTACAAAGCATTGCTTCAGTAGGCAGCCTTCTTGCCAAGGGTGGGCCTGATAGAGTCATAAATTTTGATGAAACTTCGGCTTATTAGCAGTCTCTAAATTGTGCTGATAATTATCCCAGGGTAATAGAGATTACTATGTCATTATGCTTAAATGAGTCTCTAGAATAACCCACTGTCTTAGTTCATTTTCTTTTGCTATAACAGAATAACTAAGATTGGATAATGTATAAGATAAAAAGCTTAATTGGCTCATGGTTCTAGGGAAAGAGTTATCCAAGATTGCAAAGTTGCATCCACTGGTGGTTCATGGTGTATCAATTTTTGGTGGAGGGTCAAAGGGCAAATGAGTGCAAGAGGAGAAGGTAGACTATGAGTGATTGTGATGGTTAGTCTCAATTGTCAACTTGATGGAATATCAAATCACCTGGGAGTCAGGTCTCCAGCCATGCCTGTGGTGGACAATCTTGATTAGGTTAATTGAAGGGCAAAGACCCACCCACTGTGAGTGGTGTCATTCCATGTACTCTGGTATCCTGGACTGTGCAAAAAAATGAGAAGGTGATCTGAGCATAAGAAGTCATTGCTTTCTTATTCTTGACTTCTGATGCAGTGTGAGGAGCTACTTCAAGCTCCTGCTGCCCTGGCTTCCTCACCATGATGGTCTGTATCTCAAACTGAAAGCAAGCAAACAAGCAAACTCAAAAAAAAAAAAAAAACAAAGCAAAGCAAAGCAAAACAAAACAAAACAAAACAAAAAAAAACCCATAAAATGAAATGGACACCCTCAGGCAAAAATAAGACAAAACACAAACAAAGAAGATCCTTCCACCCTTAAATTATTTTGTCAGAGTATTTTATGACAGTGGTAGCCCTACTTTTCCAACCTTCTGATACACATACAAACATGCAGGCAAATTACTCAGAGATAGATTGAGATAGCTAAGGTGATGCCATCCTGTTCTGACATTATTTTGTGTCTGCCTAGATTCTCCTCAGCCTTCCATATCCCCAATAGCCATATCTACCTTGGCAATGTTTTGGGGCTGTCCATGGTCCAGATTTATTAACTAGAATAATGATGTTTGTACAGGATTAAGCATAAAAATAAATAAATAAGAAGTATAAATCAAAAATAATTGTCATGTAGTGTCTTGAAAATACTGCTAAGCTTTGAAAAAAAAGAGATGTTGCTCCAGCACCCCTCAAACATTGATATAATTGTGGCTTTTATCTTTTAAAATGCTACACTCCTGAGCTTTGGTACCAAGAGACTCTTCAGAAGCATGAGCCATATCTTTGTCACTGGCTAATAAAAAGAATTACATACTTGTAATTGGCTTAATTAACATAGCTGTAATATCTCACATGCATAGTTTCAAGATAAAGAAAAAAACTTAAGAAAGCTGGAAAGAGAGAAAGAAATAAAGAGGGAGAGAAAGAAATAAATAAAGATAGAAAGAAAGAAAAAAAGAAGGAAAGAAAGAAACTAAGAAATGTGGTTGTGTGACAGTCCTGAAGTGGCAAATGTCTACTCATTCTAGAAAGGGAGTCAATGACAGATCAAAGAAATGATTACAACAATGTCGAGTTTCATTAACCAATGATATTTTTTATTGCAGTTACTAACAAGGATATGGGAGAGGTTACTTACAATGAACAGGGATAACTAAAAACCAATTGCATTATCAGAAAGTCTATACCAATATGGGTGATCATTCCTAGGGGCTTTCCATAGCCACAACATCTTCCTTCCTTCCTTCCTTCCTTCCTTCCTTCCTTCCTTCCTTCCTT
>CAJQZJ010014563.1:10746160-10762295 GCA_907164525.1 Lophiomys imhausi | reverse complement strand
CCTTCCTTCCTTCCTTCCTTCCTTCCTTCCTTCCTTCCTTTCCTCCTCCTTCCTTCCTTCCTTCCTTCCTTCCTTCCTTCCTTCCCTCCTTCCTTTCTTCCTTCCTCCCTCCTTTCCTTATTTCCCTCTCCTCTCTTTCTGCAGGTTGGATGGTCAGAGTATCCACCCCTGAAACTGTTTCCTCTATTTTATACTGTTGGTAGGGGCCTTAACAATCTTCCAGGCTTCTATTCTCCCAGATACTTGACCTTCTGTTTACTTCCTGCTTACCAGTTTAGGTTCCTGGTGGTCTACCTCTTTCCTAGGGCATCAGATGCGTCAGTTTGGAGAGAATGTTGCAGTTTGGAGGAATATACCATAAAACTAATGTGCCTTTAGATCAGTGTTTCTCAATCCATGGGTTGTTACCTCCTGGGGCCAAATGACCCTTTCACAGAGGTTAGTTAAGACCACCTACATATTTGCATTACAGATATTTTCATTACAATTCACAAAAGTAGCAAAATTACAGTTATGAAGAAACAACGAAATAATTTCATGGTTGGGGATCACTACAACACAAGGAACTGTATTAAGGGATTGCAGCATTAGGACAGTGTCAGTGAATTAGGATACATGCGCAGGAATCTTATAGTGACATTATTCTGAAAGTCCTAAAAGAGGCATATCTAACTACTTGTGCACAGTGCATGCTTTTTACTTTTATGGCACAGACTTTCATCCAGTGGTATAGATGAACAAACTTGCTGCAAACGACAGCATCCTTGAATCTCACACCATGTGTGCAAGAGAAACCAGAGGCAGAATAGTTTGCTCAGCTATCTGCTTTGAAATGAGAAAATGGAAATCATTGGGATAGAAATTACGAATCTTAGTTACACCTAAAAGGAGAGAGGTGGTGCTGAAAACAGGACACCAAGATGAACCTTAGTGTCCTGGGAACTTCCTATCTCTTGAAATTGGATATTTGCATGTGTTTACATTGTGGTAGCATGTCAGTCACTTTCATAGCATAAATGAGCTCTGGGTTGAGTCTGCTTTACTACATGGCAATTACTTTTAGTAATATATAGCAATTAACAAGAATATGTATTTTCTTTCTTCATATTTAGTTTTGAAGTGATCGATGAGGCATTTTTCAAGGATTTACATAAAATAACATGTGAAAACAGCCAATTGTCAGGGTTTGCAAAATGCCCGCCCTTTATGAACCACAAAGAGGACTCTATTGCTGTCATTCTGCTTGTGTGCCTCATTGACTAAATGTTAACCTGCCTTTGAGGAGGGGCAATCTTAGGCGAATGAAATAAATCTCCAGCTATTGTTTAACCAGCACTGTGGGTGACAAGACCTTGTCTTGTGACCTGGTGGAAGGGACAAACAGGAAGGACTGAGAGGGTGCTGTCTTTCTGTTAGTGCTATGAGGACTGGGAGAATGGATGAGGCAGAAGCTCTCAGGAAGGTTTCTCAGAGGAGATCAATTTTATCTTGATTTTGAATTCTATGAACACAAAATGAAAGACCCGATCAGCAGGAAGCTGCTTTGGGCTCCCTTTCGGGTTGTGTTCTCAGCTGAGGAGGATTTCCCCCACATATTCCACAATGTTTAGGGATACTTTTGGTTCTCAAGGCTGTAGAGATGCAGGCCTGAGGAGATGACACAGTCGGTAAATCACTGCTCTAGAAGCATGGGAACATGAACATAAAAGACATCTCCAGCTCCCTGTAAAATTCTGGCCACAGAAGTCCCTGTCTTCTATCACAGATTTGATAAGTGGATCACTGGAGCTTGGTGGTCAGCTAGCAGTAGGTTCAGGAAGAGACTCTCAAAAAATAACATAGAGGATGATTGAAGAAGATATCTGATGTTGATCTCTGGCTCCACACTCTCATGTACCCCCATATGCATGCATGGATACTTATACAGATGCACCACACACACTCACTTCAGACATGCAACTAGCATCTAAATTACAGAGAGTGGGAATGTAACATCCTGCACTATATAGGGAAACCCCCAGTAGATCAATATACTTACTGTGTCCTGGTGCTGCAGTAAGAAAGCCTGCTGTAAAGTTTGTTGGAAGAACCATGAAAAATAACAATAAAATTTCTTGGCCATTTAATTATTATTAATCATTATTTTATCATTGTTATTTTGAAAACCATATCAACCTAGGAGCAGAGGCTTCTGATGCTTGTTTTACATATCAGCACAAGAGTGATAACTCTGAGGCAGCTCAAAGTCGGGAACCCTCATTATATATATATATAGGTCATGGTAGGCTCCCAGATAGCTGACAGAGAAGTTTGAGAATGGGAATAGGGGAGTTGAAGATGGTACCACAGTTCACCAGGTCTACACATCAGTTATTCTTAGCTTTCTGTTGCTACACTCTTGACTAATTACAATTTGCAGAAGGAAGGTTTGGCTTATGCCTCCCGGTCATAAGCCACCACTGAGAAAAGTCAGGACAGGAACTACAGCAGGAACTGAAGTAGAAAACACAGAGGAATTTTGTTTACAAGTGTGCTCTATGACTCCTGTTCAGTTAGCTTTCTTACACAGCCCAGGCTCACCTGCCTAGGGTTAGTGTTGCCCACAGTGGGCTGACTCTTCCTGCATCAATCAAGACATTTCCCCACAGGCATAGACATAGCCTAACCTAATCTAGATACTTCTCTGATTGAGGTTCCCTCTTCCCAGGTGACCCTTGGTTGTATCAATATGATTAAAAAAAAAAAAAAAAAAAAAGCTAACCAGGACATCATCTCAAGTTCACCCTGGGTCTGAGGTGACCTCTAATGTCTTTGTAAGGATGCAGGAACAACTTACATCAGAAAAGAAACAAACAGACAAACAAACAAAAAACCAGTCATCTTTCATGATAAAAAAAAAACACTAGAAAACACCAGCAAATATATGATATAGAAGGCTGCAAAAATTGAAGCCTCAAAACCACTATTATTATTTTTGTGGACTAATTAATTTATTTAAATTTATATTTTATTGGCTATTCATATGTTTTTACTTAAGGTTATTTTTATTAGTTTTTTTTCTAAAAAGTAATTGGATTATTCTTGAACTGCCTTTTTTATGCCCAATAACAACAACAATGTGAATTATGGATTTTCTTTTATGCCAGAATTTTGTTTTGCAAGTTGGCTTACATTTAGAACAAGTGCCTGGCAGAATGCCCTAGCATTTGGGTGTTGTTTTGTTTCTGTATTTAAGAGGAGATGGTGTTTTACTTTTTGTTATTAATTTATATTTTATTACCAAGAATTTTCATATAGCAACTTATTATAAAATTCACTGTAGACCTTTCATAAGAAAATGGTTTATACATGCATACACACATATATCATGTATAAATATTACATATTTACATATAGATTCATGCTTATGTATAAAAATCACTGTTTTTAATTTTTTAAAGCTGAGGTATGAGGCCTTTTAAAAAAATGATGATCAACATTTTGCAAACTTCTGTTTCTATTTCTTGTAGGTACACCTTCATCTTTTCTAATAGACAGTGGAAAAAAAGACCAACCTTTATTTCCTGTGAGTGGGAGTGTAAACTGGTATAGCCACTACAGAAATCAGTGTGAAAATATCCCAGAGAGATAAAATAGAAATAACGACCCAGCCATACACTTCTGGGCATATTCCCAAAGGATTCTTTATTTACTATAGATATTATTTGCTGATCCATGTTCATTGCTTCTCTTTTCAATAGCCAGAAAATATAATCAACCTAGATGTTCATAAACATATGAATGGAAAATGAAAGGTGGTACATACATATGATGGAATTTTATTCAACCATAAAAAAATGAAATCATGAAAATTTCTAGAGGATTGGTGGAAACTGAAAAAAGTTGCAGTTATTCAGATAATCCAGGCCCAGAAAGCCAGATGCCACACGTTCTCTCTCTCATGTAGCTTTAGTTTTTTATTTATGCATATGCATATTGACAGGGAAGTGAGGGAATGCAGAGGGCAGGAAACTAAGAAGTGGTCCATGTCAGGAAGAGGCTTTAAGGGAGAGCAATAGGGAGAGGATTAGTACAGATTTGGTAGGTACTAAAGTGGAAGTGGGTATGTAATGGTGGGAGGGAGGAGCTAATGAAGGTGAGGGAGGAGCAGGGAGATTTTGGAAGAAGGAGGGAGGAGATTCCACTAAAACAAAGTATGTATGGAAATGTCATAAGGAATCATACTACTTTGTAATTTGCTTTTAATTTGTAATTACATTGTAATTAATTAGTTACTTTGTAAGCTAATTAAAAATTAGAGTTTCAAGATGGCAGAAACTACCACTTATGGTTTCTGAGTAGCTGGAACTTGGGCTTAGTCACTGTGGAGCAATTGTGAGCTCACACTAACAACTTCAAAACACAGACTGTGTCTGTATTTCTCAGGAGAATGCTGGTACTAGCCACTTTCCCAAAAAGCACTCCTGGACTGCAGGAACAACCAGCTACAGCTCCTCTGCCTGCAGACTTGGAAAGGGCTGCCAGGCCCAGCAACACACAGACTTGGTCTTCAATCTATCAATCTATCCAATCTCTGCAGCTCTGCCCACAGTTTAGAGAAGGGCTGCCGGGATGAACAACACACAGATTCTACCTTTAGTCCATGGATCTTTCTGGCCTCTGGAAGTGAGCTCCTTGGACAGGAAAGTCCGTGGGTGGAGCAGTTAGCCTTTTGGACCAGGGAGGAGCACTGGTGGATCAGTGAGCTGCTGGGGCCAGGGAAACTTACAGGAGGCGTGGTCTGCGCCATAGGCCTCAGCTCTGCCTATAGTTTGGGGAGGGGCTAGTGGACACGAACAATGCACAGATTCAACTTCCAGACCACGAATCTGTTGGAGTTCTGGAGATGAGCTTCTGCGACCAAGGAGACAGGTGCGGCAATCGGTGAGCTGCAAAGACCAAGGTGGTGCACAGGTGGAACAGCCAGTCACCAACACCTTCAACGCTGCATGGCCAGCTGTTCTAGAAAGAGCTGCCAGGCCTGAGTGTCACACAGATTTAGGCTCGGGTCCGTGAATCTACTCAACTCCCAGAGGTAATCTGCTGGGTTCAAGGACCTCAAGATCACTCAGGTTAGACACTCTGCACCACAATCTCCTACATGTGGATCCAACTGAGAAGAGCTGGCAAAGGTGAGTTGCAGGCTCTAACCTTGGGATCCAGTCTCCTGTCCTACCCAGCACCCTAAAGTGAGCTGCCATTACCAGGAGCATCCAGCCTCTGGCTCAGGGCTCAACCAACAGGGTCCAGTGGGAAACAGGAACAACAACTTCAACACCAGGGACATCCAAATGGCTAAGTCAGTGTAAGAACACAAGAAACAAAACAAGCCACATGGCACCACAACAACCCAACTATCACACAACAGCAAGCCCTGGATGCCCTATCACATCTAAAACACAAGAAAATAACCTTTACTCCAAGGTTATGAAAATGATAGATGCCTTGAGAGAAGAAAATAAATTCCTTAAAAAATTTAAGGATAAATATATCTGAATAAACAGGAACGCAGAACAAGCAGCTTCTCAAACTAACAAATGATAGACAAACTGGCTGCCTGGACAGTCCCCAATGTCTCTCTATAACATTGGAGCATCTGTCTTCAGCCTTTTGGCCCAGTATCTCTGACAGGAGATAGGAGAAGGAAAGGGATAAAAGGCATTAAAGAAATACAGGTAAAAATGATCAAGCTGGAGAAGGAAATGCATAAACCTGTTCAAGATCTGAAATTGGAAATGGAGAAAATAAAGAAAACAGAAGCATAGGCAGTCGTGGAGGTGGAAAATCTGGGAAAGACAACAGGAACTACAGACACAAGCATCACCAGTGGATATAAGATATGGAAGACAGAATCTCCAGCACAGAATATTCAACTGAAGAAATTTGAACATCTGTCCAAGAAAATGTGAAATATAAAAAAATTCTTCACCCAAAACATCAAAGAAATTAAGGACTCAATGAAAAGACAGAACTTAAGAATAGTAGGAGTACAGAAAATAGAAAACTACTGACTCCAATGACCAAAAAACATTTTCAAAAAATCATAGAAGAAAATTTGCCAAGTCTAAAGAAGGAGATGGCTGTAAATGTTCAGGAGTCTTACATAACACCAAATAGGTTAAACAAGAAAAGAAATTCCTCCCACCACATAGTAATCAAAACAATCAATGTACAGAATAAAGAATATTAAAAGCTGCAAGAGAAAAAGGCCAAGAAACATATAAAGGCAGATCTATCAGAATCACACCTGACTTCTCTTCTGAAATTCTAAAAGCAAGAAGAGCCTGGGCAGATATTTTGCAGGCCCAAAGAGACCACAGTTATCAGCCCAGGCTACTATACACAGTAAAAATTTCAATCACCATAGATGGAGAAAGCAAGATATTCCATGACAAAACAAATTTAAACAATATATATCCACAAATGCAGCCTTACCAAAGATCGTACAAGGAAAACTCCAAGCCAAGGAACATAACTACACCCAGGAAGACAAAGGAAATAAATAACCCCATTGCAGCCAACTCCACATATGACAGAGGGATATTTTCCAAAATATGTAAAGAACTTAAGAAATTAAACTTTAACAAACAAAATAATCCAGTCAAAAATTGGGTACAGAGAATTCACAAAGAGGAATCTCTAATCTCCAAGAGACACTTGAGGAAATGCTCAACATCCTTAAACATCAGGGAAATGCAATCAAAATGACAGAAATCAAGTTGCTAAGAGACAAGCAACATTTGCTTATCCTAATATAAGAGATAGATAGAGTCTCTTCAAAAACCCCAAGAGATCTGCAGAATATGGCATTCAAAGATGTTTTCTTAACTTTAGATGTTTTTGATATTGAGACATGTCAACTCCTGACAGCACACCCTAATCTACTCCAAGTAGAAGATGAGCATCGAAGAATCTCCAGTGGAAGATGATTGAATTAGTGGCAAGCCTATCTCTTGGCAGGAAAAACCCCTCGCTCCAACCGTAGACAGAATGCTGTCCCAAAAGGACAAAACTTGGAAGCAGGTAAGTCGACAACCTAGCTCTGCCAAGACAGGGTAGGCAAGTCCTTCATAATTCCTGCTCTACAATCAATGTCTGTCAGAGAAACGGGGCCAAACGACTGAAGATCGATGCGATGCTGCATTGTATGGAGAGAAAATGGGAACTGTCCAGGCAGCCACTGGTATGTCATTTCTTAGTTTTGGAAGCTGCAGGCCCTGCACTTCCTATATAATCAGATATATTTATCCCTCTCAGGTCTCTGAGGTGGTTGAAGAATAGATAGCTAGAGTCTCATAGTTAAATTTTGAGTTTTTTAGGAATCAAGAGGGTGTTCTGGATCTAAGAAGATGTTTTTAAAATTATGATGCAAGTTAGTATGAAAACTGAGTTAGATGTAGAACTTTAAACTCATGGAGATGGTTAGATAGTAGATCATTAAAGTTAGGTGCCAAATACATATAGACTGGACATTGGGAATGTATGCTAAGCCATATAACTCTCATAATTGTGGCCTATTTATTTCTGTTGTTTTGTATTGTATTTGTTGTTACAAGAGAAAGAGCCATTTTGTTGGACTGAAAGGGGGGGGAAAAGATATACCTTAAACTTAAAAAAAGGGAAGGTGATGGGTGGGTTGAGGTGGAAGAGGGTGGGAGGATGGGACTGGAGGGGGGAGTAGGGAGGGGATTGCAACTGAGATTAACTTGAAGAAATAAAAAATAAAGAGGGATTCCATCTCACACCCATCAGAATGGCTATGACAAAAAAAACTCAAGTGACAGCACTTGCTAGTGAGGATGCAGAGAAAGGGAAACAATCCTCCACTATTGGTGGGAGTCCAAACTTTTACAACCCCTTTAGAAATCAATCTGCCAATACCTCAGAAAATTGGGAATAGTTCTACCACAAGACCCAGTATACCATAGCTCCTGGACATATACCCAAAAGATTCTCCACAAAACCACAAGGACATTAGCTCAACTATGTTCATAGCAGCCTTATTCCTAATAGCCAAGAACTAGAAACAACCCAGATGTCCTTCAACTGAAGAATGGATAAAAAACAAACAAACAAACAAACCCAAGTGTGGTACATTTACACAATAGAATAGTACTCAGCTATCAGAAACAAGGAAATCATGCAATTTGCAGCCAAATGAATAGAACTAGAAAAGTTCGTTTTGAGTGATCTAACTCAGACCCAGAAGGATACACAGTGTATGTATTCACTTATAACTGGATATTAGCCATATAGCACAGGATGACTATTGTACAACTCACAGACCCAAAGAGACAAGTACCTAATATAACTATCCTATGAGAAAAATCCATGCAGCAGCATGTCATGGACTCTGTTTCCTGTTAGTGGAACATCTTACCCTAGGTGGGTTGCCATATCAGACTCCAGTGCAAGGGGAAGCTCTTAGCCTTCATGTGATTAATGAACCGAGGGAGGTTGACATGTGGGGGCTCCCCTCATCAGAGGAGAGGAGGTAGTAGGGGAAGAGGGTGGGAGCGTAGGAACTGGGGGGTAGGAGAGGAAGGAAGAGGGCTGTGATTGAGATGTAACTTGAAAAAATAAATAAAATTAAAAAAAATGTAAACTGAAAAAAAATTCAGATTAAAAAAGAACCAAGAATTGTCTGTTACTGTAGTAAATTTTAAAGCAAAAATATATTAACAAGGAAAATGTATTTATGTTGACATTTTATGATATCTTTTTGTGGTTTGCAAACTTTTGTCTCTAATTACAAAACAAATTTGTACTTCTAATTTTCAATTAAGGTGGCAAAGTTAGAGACATCCTCTCTGAAGCCTTTTCGAATCATCCCTACATACTTCATGCCATATAATTACTGTTATTGGCGTGTTTCACTTGGCTTGTTTCACTTAATTAATTCATTAATGTACTATTAACTATTAATTCATTAGTTTGCTTCATTTAACCAACCCATCTTTCTCATTTATTTTCCTTTGCTTTGTGAGGGAAAGATTTACACCTGGCTTGCAAGCTGGCATGTAATCAAACCTTCACATAACTCCTGTTGTGAATACACAGTATCATAATAAATAGTACTTTTTAATAAATGAAATAGTGAGTCAGCTAATATCATTCCTTCTATCCAATTTTTGGAATAAAGTCTTACAAATAAGCATACACATTTGCTTCACAACACCCTTTGAGACTACACTCTTACTGGAGGCTTTGAGACTTTGCAGTTTCTCAGACATTGTGACAGGCTTGGCCTGCTTCAAGGTGGGCTCCCAAGTACAGCTCGTCTCCCTTCTCATTGTATGTTCTTTACATGGAGACTGTGGGAGCCAAAAAGTACAGGCGACTTTTTCCTGTGGGCTGTGGTTCTGCAGCAATTGATGCAGCATGGAGAAAAATCGGTAACTGGATAGATTTCTTTAGTGAGTTAGTAAGGATTCTTAAGAGGGGAAGGCAGAACAGCCTGGTGCCTGGCAGTATATGGACCTTTTCAAAGCCCATGAATCCAAAAGAAACTTACTAGTTTGGTATGGCTTGGATGCTGCCTAATGGGTATGGCTACAAAGTCGCAGATGCCAGGGGAAGTGCGAGTTACCTTGAAAGAGACCATATGCCCGTGGGACACTGCCAAAGACCATCAGGCTATGCTCTATATAAATTAGGGAGCTTCACCAGAAGCTCTCTCTCTTTTCCCCACAGATGGAGGAGACAGGAGGATGTGCAGGAGGCTAAGTGACTTATGCCATCTGCCCCGAGGCCACTCTAGCATAGCACGAGCCCTGAGGGGAAGAAAGAAACTCCAATCAGCAGATTGATGGTGGCAGTGACAGTAAAGACATCTCAGGTACACTAACGAATGAGCGAAGTGTGAAGCCAGCTTGTGCTGAGGAGACCATAGAAAGTGGGAGGAGCAAAGGAACTATGAGGAAACCTCAGAGGTAGAGGCTACATCTCTGAGGAGACTGTGTAGATAAATCCCTGCTGAGGCTCTAGCTATCTATTCTTCAACCACCTCAGAGACCTGAGAGGGATAAATATATCTGATTATATAGGAAGTGCAGGGCCTGCAGCTTCCAAAACTAAAGAATGACATACCAGTGGCTGCCTGGACAGTTCCCATTTTCTCTCCATACATTACAGCATCAATCTTCAGCCATTTGGCCCCATTTCTCTGACAGACATTGGTTGTAGAGCAGGAATTATGAAGGACTTACCTACCCTGTCTTGGCAGAGCTAGGCTGTCGACTTATCTGCTTCCAAGTTTTGTCCTTTTTGGACAGAAGTCTGTCTACAGTTGAAGCAAGGGGTTTTTCTTGCCAAGAGAACAGCTTACCACCAATTCAATCATCTCCCACTGGAGATTCTTCGATGCTCATCTTCTACTTGGAGTAGAATAGGGGGTGCTGTCAGGAGCTGACATGTCTCGATATCAAAAAATCTTAAGTTAAGAAAACATCTTTGAATGCCATATTCTGCAGATCTCTTGAGGTTTTTGAAGATGCCCTATCTCTTATATTTAGATAAGCAAATATTGCTTGTCTCTTAGCAACTTGATTTCTGAATAGCTTAGAAAATAACTGTGATAGACTGTCATAGTAACTAACAAAATGACACGTTTTCATGACTATTAGAATAGATAGCTAGAGTCTCATAGTTAAATTTTGAGTTGTTTAGGAATCAAGAGGGTGTTCTGGATCTAAGAAGATATTTTTAAAATTATGAGGCAAGTTAGTATGAAAGCTGAGTTAGATATAGAACTTTAAACACATGGAGATGGTTAGATAGTAGAATGTTAAAGTCAGGTGCCAAATACATATGGACTGGACATTGGGAATGTATGCTAAGCCATATAACTCTTATAATTGTGGCCTATTTATTTCTGTTGTTTTGTATTGTATTTATTGTTATAAGAAAAAGAACCATTTTTTAGACTGAAAGGGAGAGCTGTTGGGGGGAAAAAAGAAATACCTTAAACTAAAAAAAAAAAAAAGAAGGTAAGGAGAAGGGGGGGGGTTGAGGGGGGGAGGGTGGAAGGGTGGGACTGGAGGGGGGAGTAGGCAGGGGATTGTGATTGAGATGTAACTTGAAGAAATAAAAAATAAATTATTAAAAAAAATCCCTGTTGAGGAAGCCAGGGAAATGCTATATGCCTTAAAGCCTGGCCTGTGAAGCGTGCACAGGCTGAGGAGACTATGGAACTGAATGCCTTAACCAATTGACAACATTAGGGCTGGAGGAATCTGAGCCAAGCTGAAGATAATTTTGCTGTGACTGCAAAAGCCAGAATGCTAAACCAAGATGCTAGCAAGGACCTGTGTTAGAGAATTTTAATATCCTTTCAAGAGGGTTAAAATAAGATTTGTTAAATGTTCTTAGGTATTAAGTGTTCATAGGTCATAGATATTGTAGGTTATAGGATATAGGTGTTTCATAGGTATTTGTTAAGTATTAATTAATATAGGTGTTTTAAATAAAAATTTTTCTGTTACAGAAAGCAAAGTCAGAGGATTCTCAACTTCTATGATAAAAGCACTTATGTACTCTAGGAGCAATCTCTTTTCCCTCTGCATCTGACTATTGACCCAAAGATCCAGGGATGGGGTGTGCTATGAGTTTATTAAAATAACCAATTATGAGAATGGTTTTGTTTAATCCTAGGTGTGAGACTGCTTAAGATACAGGTGTAAAGTATTAACTGTCTCAAGAGCTAGAGGGGTGTGGTCTAGCCAGCTGCAGCATATAAACTCTGAGGACTTGGGAGAGAGGATAAAAAGCCAGAGCCCCAGGAGAAGAGGGCTTTCAAAGAAGGAGGAAATCAGGGGCTCTACAAGGAAGTAGGAGAAAAGGGGCTCTACAAAGAAGAAGGAGAAAAAGGGCTCTACAAAGAAGAGAAAAGGGACTACACAGAGGAGAAAGGGCTACAAAAAAGAAAGCAATTGCTGCTCTCCCAGCTGCTGGTGATCCTCCAAACTGCTGCTTGTTCTTCCTGCTGCTGTCTCCTAGTTTGCTGGACTTCTACTGAGACTGTTATTACCCTCAAAGAACCCAACGACCCTAATCAGCAGGAAGTAGCTCAAAGAGTCCAATGTTCCTTCTTCCTTTTCCCTTCTTTCTCTCCTACATAGTGTTGGGGGCTTGGAAGGAATAAAGGATGGAAGGGAGGTAGATGTATTAAGTACAGTAAAATAAATTAGAGTGTATAATTAAGTATAGTAATAAAAATAATAAAAGCCACCTTGCTACACACAAAAAATTTAAAAAACATTGATGTAAAAAGCATTTAATTCATTAAAAATATCTTTGTACTCATTTAAAAATGCATTATTTTAGTTACAGTCCATTTGAAAGCTACTATTGAAAACTTTAGAGGATTTAAGAACTTATAGTTTTCTTAGATATTAGTTTAGTTAATTTAGAAATATGCTGTATTTAGCCTCTTGTATGTTTTTGAAGTTAAGTAGATAGTACATAGATTGAAAAAACAAGCAATTTTTGTTTATTTAGATAGACAGGCAGATAGATAATAAATGATTTCAAAAACCTCAGAGACCTATAGAAAATGGCATTAAAATGTTTTAATAAGAAAGGGTATTTCTGACAGAGAGACATCTGCTCCTGGAAGCACCCTGAATCTACTTGATAAAAGATGATGGGCATTAAAGAAACAATTGTGGCAAGATAGTGACTGGACAAAAAACTGCTGATAGCAGGCTGTCTGTCCAATCTGTGAACAAGCAGGACACTGAAAAGTTGACTGACCAACGTTACAGACATAAGGTAGGCCAGTTCTTTGACATTCCTGCTTCACAGAAAAGTTTTTCAGATATTCTGGGTCAATAGGCTGAAGATTGGATGCCCCAATGACACAGAGAAACCAAGGGTGACTGACTGTTCAGGTAGCCAGCAACCTCTGTCATTATTATAGTTTTGGAAGTTGCTTGCTCTATCTACACTTCCTACATAGTTGGGTAATAATTTAATTACCTTATAAAGTCTCTGATGGTGTTGAAGCCTAAATAATTATAATCTTACAATTAATCTTAGTTGTATAGGATTTAAGAAATGTTTTAGTTCTAAAAGATATTATAAGTTGATAAATGCAAATAAGAATAGAAAATGATATAGGTGCAGAACTTTAAGCTAGGTATAGATAATAGATGCTTTCTCAAAGGTTGCTAAACACAAATGGACTAGATATTGTAAATATAATTCTTGATAGATCTGATAAATATCTTTATTATATGTAGCATGCACACACATATATACACACACACTATTTTTTGAACTAAAAGGGAGAAATGTGGTATGAGTTTATTAAAACAACCAATTATGAGTATGATTTTGTTTAATCTCAGGTGTGAGGCTGCTTAAGACACAGGTGTAAGTATTGACTGTCTTGTTAGCTAGCAGGGGAGTGGCTTAGCCAGCTGCTGCATATAAACACTGAGGACTTGGGATAGCGGAATAAAAAGCCAGAGTCTGGAGAAGAAGGGGGCTCTACAAAGAAGTAGGAGAAAGGAGGCTCTACAAAGGAGTAGGAGAAAAGGGGCTACAAGAGGAGAAAGGACTACAAAGAAGAAAGCAGTTGCTGCTTTCCCGGCTGCTGCTGCTCCCCCAGACTGCTGCTCGTTCTTCCTGCTGCTGTCTCCTAGTTTGCTGGACTTCTGCTGAGACTTATTACCCCCAAAGAACCCAACGACTGTAATCAGCAGGAAGTAGCTCAAAGAGACCTATGTTCCTTCTCCCTTTAACCTTCCTTTCTACGTTGTGTTGGGGGCTTGGAAGTAATGAAGAGTGGAAGGGAGGTAGTATTAAGTCCAGTAAAATAAATTAGAGTGTATAACTAAGTATAGTAACAAAAATATCAAAAGCCACTGTTCTGCAATTGGGACCAATGAAGTAGTCCAAGGAGGGTCTAGATTTCGGGTTGTCATGTCATTTCCTTCTTGAGAACAGAAGTATAACTTGCCATCTGACTTTCATCCTTAGGGACTGGGACCATGACTTTCTTGTGAAATCATCATCATTAACATCTAAATGAATAAATGAATCATTTCAGAGAACAAGACAAAAAATAAACTTTAAGCCAAAGTTGTTGGAGTAGGGTAAGGTCTTCTCTCCAGGGCTAAAATTTATTATGCATCCACTTGGAAGTCTCTCTCCATCTCCTCCTCTTTCTCTGCTTTGAAATTCCTCCTCTCCTCTTACCTTTCTCAATCCTTCCATTTTTCTTTTCTTCCCAGCCAAAGACAGTTTTGAACTTGCCATCCCTCTGCCACTATCAACTAGAGTGTTGGGAACACAAATGTGCATGACACCTCCTATTAATGCTTTATTAAACTTTCACTTGGTTCAAATGAGGTTACAGGTACTACTTCTTTTCTGGGAGACAAAGATAATGCTACATTATCTACTACAAGGACTTTGAGGTTTTCAAGGCATACATTGAATCAATGCAGGATCAGAACTCATATCCAATCTCATTCAAATGGCGAGCTCTTTACAGGGTGCTGCCAGATACATGTCATAAGAGACTATGTAACTAGGTCAGGGAAGGTAGAGTGGAGAATGTACTTTTGAACTACAACTTGAAGTAGGTTTGTGTTTTGCCACGTAGCTTATAAGGGCTGGGCGAATATTTCATGAAGTAACTAATTGCTGTTTTAAGACACTGGGAGAATGTCATGTAGTACTGTAAGTTGAAATTGCAGATGCAAAGAAGTGGACCAAGTGGAGGAATGGTGCTTCTTATGGAAAAGGGGAGGTGGGAGACAGACAGACAGATAGATACACACACACACACACACACACACACACACACACACACACACACATACACACACACACACACACACAGAGAGAGAGAGAGATCACAGTCACAAGGCATGCTGTGCCTTTGTGCTGTAATGGATATAATACATGGGTTTATGGAGATAATAGAAGTGGCCCCAGCTGTGAGAAGCTGGCGAACAAATCTGAGATGTGTCATTTTTAAGCTGTTATGATGGAGAAGGTCTCAGAGAGGCACTTTTAAGCTGTCACAATGGCTTATTTAAATCTAAGTAAAGAGCTAACACTTTATATGATATAATATGTGCTCTGTGATTCTCAGATATGTACCCATTCCATTCTCACATAATCTTTCCAGAACATCTATAGAATGAGCATTGCTCATTCCCTTTTTAGATAGGAAGAAACAAAATCACATATACATTAATAGCAGGCTGTGGACATGCAGTGGATAATTGCAGGGTCAGCATACAAAGTGGGTCTACCTAAACTCAGATGGCAAATTATTTAAAAGCAAAAAAGCTTATAAAGGCTACATTAGAGGCCAGAGGGACATAGGAGTTTTCCACGTTTTAGTCCAGGGATCTAGGGGTCAGGCATCTTCCAAAGATTCCATGCATAAATGATGTGTGCATATGTTATTTGCTTTAATTAGGAAACAAAAGATGTGGGGATGTTTTCAGATACAGGTTCATGGCCAAAAAAAAAAAAAAAAAGAGGTGTGGCTATCCAAGGACAGTACAAAGACAGGATCAGGATGCAAAATGTGAATTGGCTGATATGAAAACTCAGGTTCACAAGACACTGGGGCAAAGGACAAACAGAGTTCTAAGATCTACCAGATGGATGCTGGCCTGACATACCACTTTGTCTGGTGTCTATATACCAGCCACAGATGTCATTCTGTGACCAAGGTGTATTAATATAGATGGGGATTCCTGAGGAAGAATGCAGACCACAAACCTCAAAAATGTGTAAACCTCAAAAATGACCAGCATGCCCACCTCTGCATACCTTGAGTGCTTAGTGCTCCCCCACAATCAAGTGTTACCTCATTTCTGTTCCTCCCCAGCTTTGGGCCAAAGATAACAGGGCACCTCTTCTTCCAAGCAGCTTTGCATCATATCAGAATTTAAGTATCCTAAATAATTTGCTCCCAGAACAAACTATAAATACAAAAACTACAAAAGAATTCTTCTAACAACCTCTACCTGAGACAACCTGTGTGGTCTACTCTGGTACGAGTCTCCTTGTACCTAAAATCCTGTGTGTGTGTGTGTGTGTGTGTGTGTGTGTGTGTGTGTGTGTGTGT
>CAJQZJ010014563.1:10712819-10746150 GCA_907164525.1 Lophiomys imhausi | reverse complement strand
TGTGTGTGTGTGTGTGTGTGTGTGTGTGTGTGTGTGTGTGTGTGTGTTTATGCACTTGCCCATGTGGGCATGTATAGATGCCAGAATTTGACATGGAGATGTCATTTTCTCATTTGCTTCTCTACTGTAGTTTTTGATTCAGAGTCTTAATGAACAGAGGTTTCTTTTTCAGCTGAGCTCCTGAGATCAGCCTGTCTCTGCCTACTTTCCATTCTTGTGTTATAGGCATGAGTTTGATCAATATGTTGGTGATCTGCACTTAGTCTTCTTCGTAGTTGTACAGCAATCACTTCACCTATTGGATCATCACTCAAGTCATCAAAAATAGTTTTGTTCAATAGCTAGACATTCCTGGTCAGGTGCCACTGGCATCTACTTTATTATTATCATTCTGTTTTGCCATGGTGTGGTGCAGAAATATAACTATTTTATAGCTCTAAATAATCAAGATTTGTTGGAATTTTTCTCCATCTTTAGAAAAATTCTAAATCTAAGTTTTAATTCTAAACCTCAGGCTACACCTCCAAAGACAGAGCTGCCCATGGAGCTAATGATGAAAGTATTATTGTAATAGTCATATTGATGGGTTGTAGGTGTGTAGCCCCAGAGTAAATGGAAAGAAAGTCATACTCTGTCATGGTAAAACCAATGAGACTTCTATCTATATATGTAGAGACGTGTGTGTGCATGCGTGTGTGTGTGTGTGTGTGTGTGTGTGTGTGTGTGTGTGCGTATGTGGTGTTGGATGGAGACATTACTAGACAAGGCCACAAATAACATCTATATGCCCATACGTGTGTGATGCAGAAACCTGTGTACCTGTGTGCCATCACTATTTGCGGGGGAGTTTTGGGCATTTTTGAACTTTGTATTGAGAAAGTTTTTCACCATGATTAGGAAAATTATATAACCATTACCTGTGATTTTAACTATTCGAAGACTGGGTTGTATATGACATGAAAATAAGATTTCAATAGAATTTGAAATTCAGTAAGATTTCAAATCCTCTTTTTCATGGATATTCCTGAGAATGGTAGGAAGCAACCTTCAAGAGGTACAAACTGGAGATAGGGACGTTGAAAGCTTAGTGTTAAAGGTCTAAGTGGGAACACAGAGCAGATGAGGCTGTAACAACTGTGGGGAGACTATGGAAAGGAACCTCAGCAGCTGGTGAGCTTACAAGGTTGGGTAAAGTCTTTAGAGAAAAATTGCATCTTGAAAAATTACCTATTGTAGATGTGACCCAAGAACCCTGAGGGAATCAGAGTGACAAGACACTAGGCTGTGAGGATTCCATCTTTGTTACCATGGTATCTTCAAAAATGTCGTGTTAAATATGCTATAGCCTTGGAAAGTCTCAGGGGAAATAAAGGGAAAAAGTTATGCCCTGCTCAGGATTGTGCCAGGCCCAGACAAAGCAAAATGTGGGTGGATTAATAATTCAAGGAGAACCAGAAATTGAGATGAAATAAGAAACATTATGGTCTCAGAAATTTGCATCAGCAGTGGTCTTGAAGGTCCCTTCCAATATGACAGGCTGCGTAAGACCTATTTGCTGTTACTCTCACAGGACTGGGTGGAACTCAGAAGCCATAAGGAAAATAATTTGCCTGATCTGATTTGATGTGAAATTTGTGTGCATTAGGGAAAACCACAAAAAATTTAAAATTATAGAGCAGAATCTATTTGCAGAGCCTCCCCTATGATCTATAGATCAACAAATTACTCTGTTGAAAATGGACAAAATGTAAGAACCCGAATGTAAATATGCTATGGAAAAATGTCATGAGTAACAAAAAATTTTGCAAACTTATCTATCTTTTAGAAATAACAATTTAAGCCTTTGTATATTGGCAGAGAGCACATCAAAGCCAAGTGTACAAACCAGTGTTTGGAGAAGTGTGAGACAAGTATTCCCTCACTGCATTCTTTGTACCACCTATATGGAGTGAAATTAGGAACTTACATCTAAATTAGAATAACAAGATAGTGTGGTTGAGCAGACAGGAAGACAGTGTCCTCTGCCTTGCAGAAGCTGTTCAGTTTCATGAGGTCTTATTTATTGATCATTGGTCTTAGAGCCTGAGCTATTGGTGTTCTGTTTAGGAAGATGTCACCTGTGCCGATGAGTTTGAGGCTTTTCCCCACTTTCTTTTCTATTATATTTAGTGTGTCTGGTTTTATGTTAAGGTCTTTGATCCACTTGGACTTAAGTTTTGTGCAAAGTGATGATTATGGGTCTATTTACATTCTTTTACATGTTGATATCCAGTTAGACCAGTACCATTTGTTGAAGATGCTGTCTTTTTACATTGTACGGGTTTGACTTCTTTGTCAAAAATTAAGTGATCATGGGCATATGGGTTTCCTTCTGGGTCTTCAATTCCATTCTATTGATCAGCTTGTCTGTTTCTATACCAGTACCATGATGTATTGCTCTGTAGTATAGCTTGAAATCTGTGATGGTGATACTTCCAGATGATGTTTTATTGTACAAGATTGATTTAGCTATTCTGGTTTTTTTGTTATTCCATATGAAGTTGTTGAGAATTGTTCTTTCAAGGTCTGTAAAAATTGTTTTGGTATTTTGATAGGAATTGCATTGAATCTGTATATTGATTTTGGTAAGATGGTCATTTTTATCATGTTGATCCTACCTGTCCATGAGCACGGGATATCTTTCCATCTTCTGATATTTCTTCAGTTTTGTTCTTCAAGGACTTGAAGTTCTTGTTGTACAGGCCTTTCATTTGTTTGCTTAGAGTTACCGCCAGGTATTTTATATTGTTTGTGGCTATTGTGAAGGGTGTTGTTTCCCTGATTTCTTTCTCAGCCCATTTATCTTTTGTATAAAGAAAGGCTACTGATTTTTTAAAAATTAATTTTGTATCCAGCCACCTTGTTGAAGGTGTTTATCAGTTGTAGGAGTTCTCCGGAGGAATTTTTGGGGTCACTTATGTATAGTAGCATATCATCTGTGAATAGGGATATTTTGACTTCTTCCTTTCCAATTTGTATCCCCTTGATCTCCTTTTGTTGTCTTATTGCTCTAGCTAGAACTTCAAGTACTATGTTGAAGTTGTTACTAGAACAAGACAGCAAACTTGGGAAAAGATCTTTACCAACCCCACATCTGACAGAGGGCTAATATCCAAAATTTATAAAGAACTCAATAAATTTAACACCAAGAAATCAAATAACCCAATCAATAGTGAGGTACAGAGCTAAACCGAGAATTCACAAAAGAAGATTCTCTAATGGTTGACAGACACTTGAAGAAATACTTAACATCCTTAATCATCAGAGAAATGCAACTCAAAAAGACTCTGAGATTCCATCTCACACCTGTCAGAATGGCTAAGATCAAAAACTCAAATGACAGCACATAATGGTGAGGGTGTGGAGAAAGGGGAACACTCTTCCATTGCTGGTGGCAGTGCAAACTTGTATAACCACTATGGAATTCAGTCTGGTGATATTTTAGAAAACTTGGAATAGGTCTACCTCAAGACCCAGCCATACCACTCCTGGATATACATCCAAACAATTCCTCATCAGTCCACAAGGACATCTCCTCAACTATGTTCTTAGCAACTTTATTCATAATAGCTAGAAATTGGAAACAACCCAGATGTCCCTCAACTGATGAATGGATAAAAAAGCTGTGGTACATTTGAGCAATGGAATACTACTCAGCCATCAGAAACAAGGAAATCATGCAATTTCTGCCTAGTGAATGGAACTATAAAAGTTCATCCTGAGTGAGCTAACCCAGACCCAGAAAGGTGCACATGGCATCTATTCACTTATAAATGGAATTTAGCCATGCAGTACAGGATAACTATCCTATAACCAACAGACTAAAAGGAACAGGAACATAGAATTTGTTACTTGTTAATGGGATACTTTGGCCTAGTGGAGCTGCCATATAGGCCCCCAGTGCAAGAGGAAGCCCTTAGCCCTCGTATGGCTGCTGAACTGAAGGTGGCTGATATGTAGGGCACCCCACACTGGAGGACTAGGATAGGTGGGAGAAGGGGGGAAAGAGTGGGAGGGTGAGACAGTGGGTCCAGGAGGGCTGGAAGGAGGGAACTGTGATGGAGATGTAAATAGAAATAATAAATAAACAGTAAAAAATAATAAACACTCATACAATATTAAAAAAAAAGACAGGAAGAGATTCAGTCTTAGTGGCTTACAGGTCTTCCCTCAAAGGCATGGTTCACCTGCTGAGCCAGTGCATTCTAAGTGGATTGGAAGTTCTTAAATCAAATCTATTCAGGTCCCTGTATGACTGACTAGAGGGAAACTGAAACTGTGGTAAGGACTGATACCTCTGAGGACCATTCAGTACAGAGCTGACTTTATTCTGGTGCAGGAGAGATGCCAAGCTTGAGGTTGCCAGTGATCCTTTCACTGCCCTCAAAGGACACCCTCTAACTCTGGCATGGCCCCTACTCTGTGAAGTTACTGCTCTCAGGACTGTATGGTCTTAGGGTGTGAATTTTCAGTTCTGCATTGTGAAGCTGTTACGTAGGAAAGGTGGATCTTAGCTTCTACAGGTGCTCTGGCTTCCTAGAGAATCTTTTGAGAAAGCTGGGAGCCTGCATCAACAACTAGCTCCATCTTCACCTTCAGGCCTCTTTGTTCCTGGTAGTCCAGGTTTCACTTGATGGAAGGAGGTACAGGAAAAATGATGCTCCTCCTAAGTACTGATGACTCAACTTATGGCCTTGTACATACTAGGCACTTGCTCTAAAATTGATCCATATCTCAAGACTTCCTTTCACTTTTTAAAATTTCATTCATGGTCTCACTAAGTTTCCCAAGCTAGGCTCTGTTGCAAGATATTTGATCACAATGTGAACCCCGAGATTGTGTACTGGAGAACCTGATCTTTTAAGTGTCTTAGGTCTTTTCAATCTTTATCTCTGGGCAGAAAGACACTTTGGCAGCCTCAGGGGCAACCTCAATTCTTACACTAACCTTAGTTGCCTATTCCTTCTCATAGGACATTATAGATTTCTGAATTTCCAAATTTCCATGTGATCGAACCTGGCTGGTAATCCTTCTACCCCAGCCTTCTGAGTGATGGCATTGCAGGTGTGGAACACCATGCTCAGCTAAGAACATTTTCTGTGTGTGTGTGTGTGTGTGTGTGTGCGTGTGCACGCGCTCTCACCTTGTATATTCAAACACAAGTCACAAGTTGACATTAGGTGTTTTCTCCACCTTAGTTTTTGACCAGTGGTCTGCCACTAAATTTTGAATTATCAATTTGGCTAGGATTACTGGTGGTGAGCCCTGGGGGATGCTTCTGCTTCCACCTCTGTGCTAGGATTACAGACACCTGCCTCTTTTCCTGAGTTTTTACATGGCTGCTGGGGTACCAAACTGAGGCTTTCATGTTTAGACAGCAAGCAAGTTTACCTACTGAGTAACTCTCCCCAGCCTTGACATTGTTTTGTAATACAGTTGGCTCTTGGAGTTTGGCATCATGGCATTCCAGTATTCTAAGCACTAAGTACTTCATTTTTGTCTTATTTAACTGAAACAGATTTTTCTCCTGAGAAGCGATGGAAGCCAGAGGTTGGACCAGAAGAATTTTTCAAGTGCTAGAAGAAAGATAGTATCAATTAAAAACCCTTTGCTTGGTGAATACATCTTTTAAGAATGAAAGAGAAATTGAGACTTGCTCAGTGTCAAAATCAGAAGTATCAAAGTGTCAAGGCAGAAGTTTTGCTCTAACAGAATGGCTAAAGGAATAATACATACCAAGGACAAAGAAGAACAAAAACAAAGAGCAAACACATGTGTCAAGACTATAGGGTTCCCCTGGCTCTTGAGATTTCTGAATGACTTTTTGCCCTTACGCTAAAGTTACAACACCTTCTGAAAGTCATTCTGAAAGTACTAGTGGGAAATTTTGAGACCAGTATGATATGCAATAGCCAAGTAAGAGCCATAAATTTTGTGCGTTGGTAAGATGCTAGCTTCAGTAGATTACAATAAATGTTTAATATAATACCCAGAAGTAATTGCTGTGAAGATGACAGAAATGGACTGGAAATATTAAAGATAAATTAAAATGGAAGTCTTAAAAAATACTGGTCACCAATCAGAAGTCATAAAAATAGAATAGAAAAAAAAAACAGAACAAACAGAAAACAAAGAATAAACTTGAGATGGTAAAAAGCTACCATGCTAACAGTAAGACACTCACAATGATGAGGAACCATCAAAGGGATTCAAGAGCCAACCAAGGTGTTCAGTGCCCTAACTTGGATTAATACAAGAAAAGCAATCATAAAATATGGAGGGGATGCTTTTTTATAAGCTAGAATATAAGCTTAATACTTATATGGATATTTCAATTGGACACAACAGTAGAAATATAAGCAAATGAATATATAAGAATGGACTAGCTTCTGCTTCAAAATTCCAAATAGCTGTTTTGCCTTCAAGGAAACATATGTAAGTACACATTTCACAATTCCTTCTAAGTGTGCAGGAACAAGTTCTCATTAGAGAAGCTTGCCTAGCAGTGAGGCACTATGGGATCAAGGCTGATAGCACATGCAGTCTATAAGACTGATAGAAAACAGGCATTATACAATGAAAAGGGATCAATCATGCATGAATATGTAGCAACTTTTTGTTAATTTAATCTTGTGTGTAAGTGTGTATGTATGTGCATTCATGAGCCCTCAGAAGTCAGAAGAGGGGGTCAGATCTCCTGGAACTGGAGTTACAGGAGGTTGTGATCCTCAATGTGGGTTCAGGCCCTTTGAGACTAAGCTTGAAGAGGCTGGTGTATGGGGGAATGAAGAGCAATAAATATTTACATTATAAAATTATAAAATAAATCCCACTTGCAAAGTCAATAAACTCCATCTCACCCAACTAAACCATAAGAGAACAAAATAAATGCACTCCTAATAGAAATAAGGAAGTAATGAAGAATAGGAACAATTGATAAATCTTAAATCAGAAAAAAAAATCAATGAAACAAAGGCCTGTTTTCTTTTAAGATCAATAAAATTGATAAACCTCTAATAGTGATGAGAAAAGGATGCAACACTAATTCCAAATATGCAATAGCATGTTTTTAGTATAATTTTGCTTATTATTATCATTTTAATTATATGAGCATTGTTAAATACTTCCATTTAACAAATGGACAAAATGGTGAAATTTCTTGGAAAGGTAAACTACCAAAACTCATCCAATGTACAATCAATCATTTGAACAGGTCCAAAGGGATAATGGAAATTAATTTCATAATTTAACCCATGAACCAAACCTTTAGGCTAAGTAAGTCAGTTTTACTAGGGAATTTTATCAAATATTCAAAAGGAATTCTACCTACTCTATCTAATTTTTTTCTAGAAAGAAAAAGTGATTACTTTGTATCTAATTTTGTTAGATCAGCAGATCATTGTTTTATCAAATGAGATAAAACAATAAATATAGCAGAAGAATCAATATCCTATAGGCCAATCAATATTGTTCATGGATAATAGTGTGAGAATTATGAACAAAATGGGCTTTGTATACAGCTCAGTTGATAAAGTATTTACCTTGTAAGCATAAGGAACTGAATTTGATTCCCATAATGCATCTAAAAAGCTTGAGCATAGTGGTTCATTCGTGTAATTTCAGCACTAGGGCGACAGGTGGATCCCAGGAGCTCACTGAGCAAATGGCGTACACTGCTTGGCAAGCTGTGGACCAGTAAGAAAGACACTGTCGTGAAATACAAAGTAGATGGTGCTAGAGGACCCAAGGATGTCCTCTGCCTTTGTGCTATGCAGACTCATACACATGCATCCTCACATACCTGTGAACATGAACACACACACATACATATAATTAAAATGATAATAATAAGCAAAATTCTACTAAAAACATTGTAGCAATAAATGAAAGCATTATTCTATACATTGCTTCATGAATGCAAGATACTTTGATACTCTAAAGTCAGTCAGTGAATTTATACTAACAGGCCACAAAAAAGAACGTTTAGAACTTATCAATAGAATCAGAAAGAATTTTAGACAAAATTATGTAGGCATTCATGACGAAGTTCCAAAAATCTGTAGCAAAGGTCAACTTCTTGAACTTAATTACAAATGGATAAAGTGAGACCCTCTACAGTGAATATTATAGTTAATTACCATAACTAAATGTTTTCCCTCTAAATCAGAAAAGGGTAAGTGCACCTACTCTTACCATTTCTACTTAGAACAATATTGGATAGTCCAACCATCACAACTGAATAAAATCGTAAAATGCATAGAAAGGAAAATATACAACAACCCTATTTTCATTGTCGATATAGGAAAGTGAACCAGGCAGACTGTTCTAGGTCTGGGAGATTACTTCAGAAAAGGATGAATCATAAGACTTGATAGATTAACAGTCCCTAGACGCTAGGGAATAACATACTGAACCAGAAATTAGTACTGTTCAGTAAATAAGCAAGCAGACAAACAAATCATAAAATGCAAGGTACTTCGTTGAAAACATGAAGAAGAACTTGATATTGTAAACTACAAAAAGTTGGATAAAGAAACCAAAACAAGTCTAAACAAGGGAGGGATCTATAGTCATAGAGTGAAAGCCTTCCTTCACAGAAACTACAATTGTCAGGTTCCTGGGCGGATTTACTGATGTGGTCTCTTCTCATGGCCTTAACTTTGATCCTAATAGGTTAAAAAAAGCACAGCAGCTTCTTTCTTGACTCCCCTAACTCTAAGGTTTAGCATGTTTTGGAACACATGTTTATAAAAGAGAGGACACAGTAATCACATCATATCCCAATCTCTAGATGATCTGGGAGAAAGTGGATTTCTGCTTAGTGGTTATTTAAGTGAAACAAGAAAACATCAGGAAGGGGGATCTCAATGTCCTGTCTACATTTTTCCAGTTCCTGGGGAATATGTGAGCCTTTCTGATCACCATTACCATCATCACTGTTTGGGGAAAGTTGCTAACACGATGGAGCCAAATGAGTGAGCAGAACTGCCCAGATTCATACAGCTTTCCGTGGCTTTAGTGAAGCTTCCTCATGCTTCATGACAACAAAGCCAGGAAGAAGTGTTAGAAAAATATTTGTACTGATTTTCTTTTGATACAATTCTCAATTTCATTTCTATTGTTATGTCCTACAAGTCTTATCACATATATCACATACTATTACTATAGTAACAGAATAAGCTTTAGGTATAGGAAAGGAGATGTACAATTTTTCTTCTCAGACACATAGAACCTGGGAACTTACTCTTCATTCTTGCCTGATATGATCCATCAGCACTGTGGTGATGACTCAGAATTCCCCTTGTGCAAGGTCTGTGAGAAAGGGAAATGTCGGGTTTAAATGGCCCTATATCTCCCTTTCCCCCAAAATGTGTGAGCTAACATGAAGGGTTAAAATTTTCTGTGCCTGCTTTTGAGGACTTCCTGTAGGGATCTCTCCTTCTTGAGTTGAGCTGTTTTCTGCAATTTTTGGTGTGATTAACTGTGAGGGTGGGGCGCACACTCAAAAACAACATACTGCTTTGGCATCTCTCCTGTGAGTTCCCAAAGCAATGAAAGACAGAAAAACATTGTCAGGATAGGGTTATAATAAAAGGGCCTATTGAATGCTGTACTCCTGTGCTTGTAAATTCAGCAAAGTTTATTGTTCTGATCTTGAGTCCACATATTATGCCGCTTGATTTAAGGCACTAAAGAAGCAGTCAGTTTGAGCAGCAGTAAAATTTCTGCAGAATAAACAAAGTCATAAACTGGCTTTCTGCACCTCCTCAGGCTGCATTATTTCCCCTCGGTTGTTTTACTCCAGGATGATAGAGGTAAATCTATGCACAGTATAGACTGGCTTCCAAGACTTAGGATAGGAGTTATGTTAGACAGTGGTCAACAAGGTGTCTTGTAACCTGAAATTTTCAGAAACTATTTCTATGACAAAAAAAAAAAATGGCCTAATGGTACATCAATGAACATCTCAAGTATTGGATCTGAAGGAAAACTCCAAGCACCCCAAAGGGACAGCTCACTGACTTGGTTCAAAATGAGAATCTTGGCTCAGCGATTTTTCAGCGTTCCTCAGAAACCTTTGAAAACCTGTCTGCCAGGAAGTGCCATTTCCCTATGTCCCCTTCCTTTTGCTGGTGAGGTTATTTGACTCCCTATTGATAGGCACCTATGGTGCTTACCAAAGTCAAAGTTCCCCTCCAGACTCCTCTTCTCCCTATTCACGTATACTTGTTATGCATCTTAAAGGACAGAGAAGCCTTCTGGCTCTGCTCACCCATCTCACTCCTCCTCCACTATGTTAGCTCCCAGGCTCTTCCAGATTATAGCTCCCATTCCATTTTTTTAGAACTACAAGGTTTTTCCTGCCCTGTCAATTCCTGCTGTCCTCTCTCTTGGTATCTCTGCTGTTCCTGTTTCTCTAGTCTGCTTCTTTTCCCTCTGCTTTTTGACTATTCTAGATACCTCTGGCTGTTTTTCTTCCTCTTACACCCAGTAATATAGGTGGCTTTTGTTTGTTTTGTTTGGGGTTTTTGTTTGTTTGCTTTTTTACCATACTCTTGCTTGATCAAGCAAGGCAACTATTTGTTGCTACAGATGAGCCAATGCCCTTCATGAAAGATCACTCAAAGGTTATGAACAAAATGGGGCTGGGGAGAAAGCTCTGTGGGTAAAGTGCTTACCTTACAAACAGGTGGACATGAGTTTGTTTTCCAGAATACATGGATAAAGCTTATATACAGTGGCCCACTCTTATAATCCCCGAACTGGTGTGGTAAATGCAGACAGGTAGCTTTGGAGCTCATTGGTCAGTTAAACCGAGAAGCTCCAGCTTCAGTGAGAGACCTTTTCTCAAAAACAACAACAGCAAAAGACAGAGATCAATTGTGGGAGACACTCAATGTCAACTTCTGCTTTCCATGAGTACATGTATGCACTGCACACATATGATTATGTCCATACACACATGTATATATATATATATATATATATATATATATACATAGAGAGAGAGAGAGATGATTCTTAGAACCAATTACACCTAAAATTATTACTCTTATGTTTTGTAATGAATTCATGACAGGAAAATTATTTCCTAGAACTACAAAAGATGACCTTCTACCTTGTTTCTTTCTGTTTTCTATGTTTAAGACAAAAACATCAGAATTTCCTCCAAAGCTTTCAGAAAGGTGGTAGCCTCTGAATAGGGTGAAATGATTTGTTACTGAGATTGGCTTATTAATTCTGATTTTTGCTGACATTAGCTGATAAGTATTTAATATTCTGTACTTCTGTTGAAGAAAACATCATAACAATCAATTAGTACACAGGAGAGGCTAAACAAAGTTAATTAGACAATAGAGAAATAATGCATGTTTCCTTGAGTAGCATCACCTCTTTTCAACACATAGAATGAGAATGTTTTTATTTAATGAATCCTTAAACCTACATTTTCTATACTTCTTGGAGTATCATTTAAATATTCTAACCATCACTGTACAGCAGTAAATGAAAAGGGCCTCTTGTAGACTAGTCAGGCCTCCAATTTGCCATGTTGCCCTGCATGACCTTGACTCCTGATTCTTCTGCCTCCATCTACCAAATCTACTGATATTACAGTCATGTTCCAAAACACCCAAGCTATTGAAAGTTTTTTAGAGCATATACTATCAATAGGTGTAGTGCTATATTAATATAGCCTTCACACTAAAAGTGTACAAAGCAAAGGGACATGGTAAGGTGTAAATGTAAGTGGCATGTCCCTACTACATCTTCAGAAAATCATGTTTCACGCTGGTTTTGAAGAACATACTCCTCCACTGTCAAAAGTGTGCTCCATCTGGTGCGGGTTCTTGTTTCTTTAGAAACTGCAATATCGTCACTTTCCCAGCCTTTTCGAGGTGTTTTAAGGCTAGAGGGTTAATTTGTTTCTGTAAACAAGCTTTTGATCACCAGAGAATAACTTCCTCAAGTAGCAAGACTTAATCTCAGGAAAAGTTCTCTGTGAAGTTAGTCTTTATAAATTGAGTCTGGCTCCCCACTGACTTCATAAAATGGGAAATTTTTTCTCTTGGGGCATAGGGGAAGCATGGCCCTTAGATGTAATAAAATCACACTAAAGTCTAGAGAAAATCTTTGAAAACTCCATGTTTAAAGGAGAAATCATTACTTTTATGCTCAAATAATGTTTCTCAGAAAGAGATCAAGGCTTGATTGCAGCCAGTAATGCTCCCTCCTCAGCATTTATATTCTTGATACAACACTAAGAGAATTAAAAGAGAAACAAAAAATAATAAAAAATATCACCTCCATTAACTAAAGGAAAATTTTCCTTTTTAATTGCTTTCCACATTGTTTTAAGCCTGTTCTGAATCCCAACTGTATGATATTCTCACATTAAGATAACAATGAAAAGACCACTATTGTAAATAGCTAAATCCATTCATGTACACAATAGTGACTGCTTTTAGGAAGTTAACCATTATGTGAATAAAATTCTTCTCATTAAAAGTCAGGCTTTTCTTTTGAAGGTAGACCCCTCATTAAAGGAGTAGAGAAGACTAATGTGTTAGTTACCTTTTCCTTGTTTTGACAAAATCCATTACAAAAGAAACATAAGGAAGGAAGACTCTACTTTGCCTCACAGTTTGAGGTAGATGGGGAAGAGATAATGGGAAAAACATGGTGGGAGGGGGTCATATTGCATCTACAGTTAGTAATCAGAAAGAAATAAACTATGGTGGTTAGTGATGAACTAGCCTGCCTCCATCTTAGGCTTAAAAGTCATCTTACAGTAAAGACAAACTAGGTTCATTCCTGTTTATGATTAAACCTTTGTTTATCAAGGATTGAGCTATACATATGGTTCCGTAGTGCCTGTTCCAGGAAATGACAGCCATTTCTTTGTTTTAAAAATCTATTATAACCATCTTACAACCCTATCTTTGTTCCAAAATGTTTCTATGACAACCTTACTAGGACCACTTTGCAATCATGTCTTTGTTTCAGGAGGTCATCATAACTAACTTGTTATACTACTGTTCTGCTTCTGTAACTTTGTAGATTTTGCCCAACAAATTCATCCACTTGGAAATCCCTACCCCTGAGCTATAAAAACCTTGTCTTCCATATATCCAGTGATGGTGGTCTCCTGAAACTTGCCTTAGGGAGAGGCAGCCTAAGTACACAAATAAAAAAATGTTGGTATATTTAATTGTTTTAATTAATTTGGCCATGATGATTTGGGTCAGTGGTCTGTCTTCTTACATCATTGGAATTAACACATAGCTCACTTTCTCCTTTCTTTTTCATCTAGGAGAGAACTCAGCCTATGGATGGTGCTCTCCACATTCCAGGTGAGTCTTCCCACCTCAGTTAAGCTACTGGAAAATGTCCTCACAGATACACTCAGAAGTTAGTTTCTTTGGTGTTTCTAAATGCATTCCAATTAACAGTAAGGATTACCCATTATAGAAGAGGAGCAGGATCTTGGTTTTGGGTAGTCATTTCATCTGAATGCATTGGCAATATATTGAAGAAGTATATATTAACATCTGACTAAATCTTTAAGAGAGAATTTCATGTTTATAGGTTAAATTGTTAACTCAAAAATGCAAAATGCTAAATGTTTCACAATGTTCTGGCTGTGTATTGTATGAATGTCAGAAAACACCACCAATATTGATAATGATCATTTGAATTAAGTTTCGTCATTACTAGTTTGGAAAAAAAGCTACATATTCATTTCAATTTGTATCTTTGTGATATCAACATTTTTGGCACATATTCTCATATAGGTCAACTAAGTTCTTTTTATAGAAGCATTTTATATTTTCTATTTGACTTAACTAACTTGCATATGCTACTGTTTTAGTAAATATGTATTCATTTAAAAATAATATGATATCCTTAGACAATTTGATTTTTTTATACAGTGATTTCTTTTTCTGATACCATGATAAAAATTGGTATTCTTATTACTAATTGACAAAATGGCACATTTTAATATACTTAAGAACAAAGGGGAGTCCAATTTATCTAAAACAAAAGAGAGGGAGAGTACTGGAACTTTGAGTCAGTAGCTGTGGATAATTTGTTGATAACTAGATGCTGACTTCTAGAAAACTAGGCTTTCCTTTCCTCATTGAAGCATTCAGCTAGATCTCAGACCCATGGAAGTTTGGGATAAAGACATACATAGAGTGTAAGAAAACAGAAGATCTGAACTGTGTGATTTCCATAACATAGATAAAAAGAAACCTCCGGGGCTGGGTGCTCAACAAGTAAGAGCACCACTGCTCTTCAGAGGACCTTGAGTCCTAGCATTCATATCTGGTGACTAACAACTGCCTGTGGCTCCATCTTTGGGCTATGAGACTTTCACTTCTAGCCTCTGCACTCACATGCGCGTACCTCTCCACTGCATATGCCTTCACATAATGAAAAACAGAATAAACCTTTAAACTCTAAAAATAAAGGGGCCTCTGAAAAATATCCCATTGAGAGACAAAGGAGTATATGCAATGAAAGAAAAACATGAACATTTTCTTGAAAAATCAAAACCCTAAGCCTGTGCTGATTGTACTCTGCATTGCCTGAACTTCTAGAAATCCCCAAATAGGAGCTCAAATTCAACTCAGGCTGCTAATTACCCAGACCCTGAAAAATATGATAATGTTCTAACACACAGAGTCACACAGTAGGGATGTTGGCTTATCCTGTGCAAGTCAGGAGAGACATTTTTAAAAGGAAACTACAGAGAAGATATATGGTAAAGATCACACAACAAGAAAGTGGAATGAATTTTGTTGATTATTGCCATAAGTCTGATCGTCATAGTTTAGTGAAATAGAAGAAATCTTCAAATTAGAACACACCATGAGAAGACCTATCAGTAGCATGTACCATAACTAAAATACTCCCCTTTTTGCTAGATACCTCAAGTCATTCATAAAGTTTTAATTATTTGATATCCCTTATTTCCTATTACTCTACAGGACTGCCTGAAACTCAGAAGAAACTTAAACCCATATAAGAGAAACAACAATAAAATTATGACTGTTTGGCTCGTGATTTGGAGAAAATTTATAGTATTATATTGGTTAATTTTTGCTACTGTGTCCAATATTCCTGGTAGAGACAATTTAAACACAGAAAGACTTATTTTGGCCAAATAAAATAATCTATAATTAACTTATACCTTACCATTTTGTAAAAAATAAATTAGTCAAATGTCAAAGGTTAAGCAAGTATTATAGGATCTCTGAGAAACCAAACTCATCATGGAAGGTCCAAATCAAGGACAGATCTTGGAATCTAACTACATTGCACAGGTGAGTGCACACACTTTGCATATGGTTTTGTTTTTAAATTTTTCCTTAAAAAATATGAGAGCAAATATTTATTTCTAGATAACAATATCCATGCTTACTAAAAAGAGCTATATTAATTTGTATTGTAGACTTTGAAATTAACCAAAATTAGAATGCACTAATGGATGACTAGAATAATGGATAGACATACAGGATCTGGTTGATACATATGCAGATGTTAATTGGACAATGCTCTTGAGCTTGTCTTCTCTTGGTAGATCTGCTTGAATGTATCCTGAATGCTCATGGAAACCTCATCTCCAAATTCATATGCTGATGGTGCTTGGAGCTGGGACTTTGTGGGAGCCAATTAGGGTGAGATGAGTTCACAACAGTGGGGCTACCGTGATGGGATTAGTGGCTTTATTAGAAGGAAAACCTTAGTTTGTACACTGCCTTTCCTCACTGTGGGATGATCTGAGCCATGGCATGATGCAGCAAAAAGAGTCTCTATCATTTTGACACTTTGATATTATACTTCTTGGCTCCAGAAAGATGAGAAAGAAAATTTAAAAAAAAATCAGGGTTTGTTATTCTGTTAATGCACTAGGAAACAAATGAAGCTAGTTAGCAATTTTTCATTATGAAATATTGCAAACAAAGAAAGAAAGAGAAAGAACAAAAAGAGAGAGAAGAAACAAAGAAGCAAAGGAAAAAGTGAAACAAAAAAGGAAGTCAGAGACTTCAGTTTCACAGTAGCAAAGAAAATTAGTTCTCAGCTTTTAATCACTTTTCTAAAACTGCCAGCTTCTTGTTCATGTATGTGGAGGAAGTCAGGATATTTTCAAACAGGGGCGGGGTTTGTGTTCTGGGCTGAGGGATAACTGGGGAGGTAGTTACAGGAGAAGGAATCTAAGAGAGCAATAGTTCAAGAAGTGAGAAGTAACAAGCTAACAAACACATGCTATGTCAGTTAATAACAGGCTGGGAATCCTTTTCTGAAGCATTCTTTTCCACACCTTCCCTGCACTTAACCTTGAGATGTGAGTTTTTCACTGCCTGGTTTTATCCCCTTCAAAAATAAAAAAAGTCCTCAAACATTAAAAGCTTTTGATTTCCAACAAATTTTGTTTCCGTTTCTGTAAAGTTGCTTTGGCTATTTTGCCTGTTAAATTAGTGTGGTTTGGTTTGTAATTGATTCGTGAACTACTTGACAAACACTTTAGCCCATTGAACTCACAGGTTTTACAGATGTTTTTCCTACTTTGTTATTTGCTCTTGTCCCCTGTTTTCTCTTGTTAATTTTCATGATTTTAATATTTTTCTTTGTCAAAGAGACTCAAAAACATCCAATGTTTAAACACATTATTTGTTTGAACAGAGTCTCACTATGTAGCCATGATTATCTTGGAACTTGTTATGTAGACCATGTTGGTTTTGAATCCACAGAGATTATCTGCCTCTACCCTCGGCCTCAGGCCTCACCTGTGCAGGAACTAAAGTTGTGCTCTACAATGCCCAGATAAACCACAATTTTTTCTATCTCAAACCATTTTGATTATAAGTCAATTTAGATATAATCCAAACATTTCTCGTTTCATATTTCCATCTGATTTATACATAGTTTACATGTGCATATGTTATGGAAGTTCAATTTAATATTCTTCCTCATGGTGTTTGTGGAATTTATTCAAGTTACATGCTGGGAAATCCACAGATGAATTGGAATCTATCTTACAAATTTTTCTATAGCTTCAAAATTGCTATAAAGTATGAGCTTTCTGTAATGTATGCCAGTATTTCTATTTTTATACTGCCTATATTAAGATAAAAAGTCTTAAAGCAATGCTAGGACATTAAATATTCAAGATCATAGATGCAGTTGGAGGACTGAGCTAATATATGAAAACATCTTTGACATTCTCGTAATGACAATGTGTCTTCATGAGGCAATTTGAGGACAAAATGTAATGTTCTAAAATTGGTTTTGCATTTCTGCAGATTTATTTTCAAATATACATAATTGTATTAATTTCACAGAAGCCAAAAATGGGAAGAGTAGGAACTAGCTATTGAAATCATTTCGCACTGAGTTATTAAATATATCACTGACTGTTAATTTCATTGCATGAGTTATGCATCCATAAAAATTCCTTGGAGAGTTGGATTCATCAAAGGTTAATGAGTAAGTAATTTTCATGGTGGGTTGTGTGATAAATATTTTTCTTGCTACGGCTTCATTTGTATTTTTAGTTGTCTAGACTTGCTGAGGAATATTTTCTAAATTTGCATATTTCTCCCTTTCATCTTCTAAATTGCATAAAATTCTAAAATGAAAGTTGTGCTTTTATTCTTACTCACTTTTTATCTAATAATTTTCTTTGTTAATTTGAATGTTACTTCCTGTGGTAACTTTGGTGCATCAGTGAAAGTAACAAGTTTATCTTATCAGTTTAGATGTGAAGCTGAAATAAATTTAATTGTCCCATTTCCAAAACCTGGTGAGCAGAACTCAGGCTCCAAGAATACTACCGGAATGCTCTGGCGTTTCCTTGTATGATTCTCTTCTCCAACATCTTCTTACACAGATATTCATTGTCTTGGCATCCCTGCAATTTCATATATTTCAATTCCATTATTCCATCTCAGAATGTTTACTAGGCCCCTCCTTGGTGTCTCCTTCTGTTCTGTGCTCAGTGAACTAACCCAGACCCAGAAGGATGCACATGGCATCTATTCACTTATAATTGGATTTTAGCCATATAGTACAGGATAACTATACTACAGCCAATGCACCAAAGGGAGCAGGGACATAGATTTTGTTTCCTATCAATGAGACACTTTGCCCTAGTGGTGCTGCCTTGTAGGCCCCCAGTGTATGAGGAGGCTCTTGGTCCTCATATGACTGCTGAACTGGGGCTGGGAACTGTTATGTAGAGACACTCCACTCCAGAGGAGTGGGAAGGAAGGAATAGGGGTTAGAGGGTGGGAGAGAGGGACTGGGAGGGGTGGAAAGAAGACACTGTGATGGAGATGTAACCTGAAGTAATAAAAAAAAGAAATATAAAAAATTTTCTCAGGCAATAATTTGGGTCAATCTGAAGGTCAACTCCCTTTTCCCCTTACAGTTCAGTGACTACTTACATTCATTATCCAATGTACAACATGTTGAGTATCATTCTATTATTTGCCTGATCTATTTACAATTTACACCAATATGAATTCAAATAGTTCTACTGGTAAAAATAATGTTTTATGATAGCTGGCAAGCTAATTAAAAATTTATTTGTGAATTCAAGTTACCCAAAGACAAACAAGCAAACAAACAAAAAAGGTAAAGTTATGGCAAACCTGGAGGACTTGCCTGATACAAAAAGCTTTTCTGAAGATAAAGCTTTAGAAGCAGTGTGGTACCAGTACAATAAGGATGGAACTACGAGGAAGCAACAGATGGGAACTAGAGGCTGGAAGCGATGTATGACTACTAAGCATCGTGACTTGCAGCAGTGGTGCCCAGACAGGTTAGAAGGGAGAGCACAGTCATTTTAATAAACAATACTTGGATCAATGGCTTTACATGTCAAAAAACTACCTCTTCACAATGACCTCAAATCACAAACAAAAAATAACTCAAATTTAGCTATGAACTGGAAATGTAAGAGACAACAGCAAAATTTATAGAAAAGTCTGAGGCTGTTTTAAGGTTAGAGTACTTTGTATGACACAAAAATATACCATGCAAAACATTTTATAAGCTAACCTTCCTCAAAACTGAGAACATTTATGCTTAATTTTAAAGAAAATGAAGAGACAGGACACAAAATGAAACATCTGTATATCATGCATTCGCTTAGTATGTGAAATATATAAAAATTCTCATAATTCAATATTAATTTAACTCTAGCATTTCACTAGAGAATACATGCAAATGTCCAAAAAACATGAAAAAAATGCTCATTACCATAAGGTATTTGAGAAATATACATCAAAATCAAAATGAGACACCACCACTACAAATGGTTTAATAAGGTTATAATTAAAAAGACAAGATGGAGCATGTGTTGCTATGGATATGGAAAACATATAAACTTTGAGTCATGCTAGTCAGAATGCAAAATGTTGCAGCCACTTTGGAAAGCAACCTTCATTAAATAGTTAAACACACATTTTCTAGACAGCTTAGCAATTTCATTTATAGATATGTCCCCAAGAGGTATTGAAGCATATGTCTACTGAAGCAATTGTATACATATGCGCTCATACCAATTTGGTTAATAATTGTCTCATATTAGACCTAATCTAAATGTCTGATGTGAGAGTCCACACAGTGAGATTCTCCTGCAATGGGAATAAAGTATTCATGTAGAGGTAAATAGATTAACTTCAAAAATGATTTACTGAAGAAAACCAACTACAGAGATGACTATAGCGATCATCCATTTACACTAAAATTTTGAAAAATGTGACCTGCAGTTAGCTTGCTTGGGGAGGTGAGAAAAAGATTTAATTGCAAAATGCAGAAAGAACTTTTCTTTTTCGGTGAAAGTGAGGGAGTGGTGATGAACCTAGCATACTTGGATAGTGCACTCTTAAAAAACATCCACCTCTAGATTCATTCCTCTCAGTGGCGACAGATACACAACATTGCACGCTGACACTTTGATGGAGCTAATGATTGTCTGTTTCTTGTTTACCCACTATGATCCTTAGGAAGGGAACCATATGTGTTCTGTTCAAATGGCACTAGTTTTGAGAGAATACACTAAGAAGCAGGTATAACCAAAGTGAGAAAGGTATCAACTTTCTCAAGTTATTCAGTTGTGTTGTGACAAATTGCAGTGTTTTAGTTGGGGAAAAACTAAAACATGATTTATGTAAGAAGACTGGCTTAGCACATGATTCATTCTATATAAAGTTTAAAGATGAGATGATAGAAAGATAAAACCTTAAACTAATTTTTTATGTCAGTCTCTTGATCTGTCATGTCATTTGATACTAAAGCACATTGACACAAAAGGTTATGTCCCCGAAATTTTAGTGTTATTAACATAATAAAACTGGAAGTTAACCTTCCTTTTTAAAATATTTGCTTCATTTTGAGATGAGTAAGAAGACAAATCTGGCTGCCATATGAATAATGATGAAGCCATACATTCATCACTGTGAGTGGCTTGTATTTCACTATTTTTAAGTGCCTGTCTTGTAACTTGGTACTATTCAATTAAGGTTAGATGACTTTCTGTCACTAATTATCTACTGATAGCAAAGCAAAAAAGGAAGTTATTCACAAGCATGATTTCCCAGGATATTGCAAGATATTATAAAAACACCAGTTTTATTCAGTGCATGATATGTACAAAGAAATCTTCAACTACACAGGTACTGTTCCTATAGCTAATGAGCTAATGGCATTTTATAATGATGCTAGTAAACTACAAGAATGTTATTTCTTTTTTATTTATTATTTGAGAATTTCATACATATAGGTAATGCATTTTGATTAAATGCACTATCTACTCCCTTGCCTCCAACTCTTCTTATATTCTCACAGTCACCTTTCTTTCCTAAGTAAATGTACATTTTTTAAAGTCACTGAGTCTAGTTCATGTGGCTATACGTGCATGGGTGTAGGCTATTCATTAGAGCATGCATAGTCTATTAGGGGTTGTATCCCTGAAGACAACTGACACTATCTTTCTCCCAGCAGCCATCAACTGTAAATAGCTCCTCAGTTGGGTATGGGACTTTATGAGGCTTTTCTCCAGCCATGTGGGGATTTTTGACTGGCTTGATCTTGTGCAGGTCTTTTGCAAACATTTAAACTTCTGTGATTTCATGTGTGCAACAGCCCTGTCAGATCTGGCAAACCTATTTGGAACAATCCTCCTCATCCCTGACTTTCAGAGATGTTCTTATACCTCTATGCAATTTACCCCTGAGTCTTGATGGAAAGGTGTGTCATATTGAAGTTCCATTTAGGGCTGAGCACTTCACAATCTCTTATGTCCTGTATGTTGAGAAGTTGTTATTCTATTTACTAATTGCCATGTACTGAAAAAAATGGTTCTTTTGATAAAAGTTGAGAGGGTGTATTAATCTACAGCTTTAGAATGCTTTGTGCATTCAAGAATGCATCATAAAAATGCCCATCTCATATAAGGACAAGGCTCTGCAGTTTAATAAAGACGAGAGAACATTTACAGGTTTGGCAAGCATACAATAACTGGTCCTTTCCCTCTAGGCCTTCTCAGGTCCCACACCTACTTACAGATTGATTGTTTATTTTTCTTTATTACTATTATGTACATCTGCATATATGTTTATTTATGCACAAGTATGTAAATATGATGTGATAAGTCGATTTTTGTTGTTAGTATATATGTAGTTTCATGGCTGACCACTTGTGTTGAACAAACAATAAGGGGGCTTAACCCTGGGAAAGGCCAATTTACCTCTCTCAGAAGTCATTAGTTGCTTGTAATTCTTTGTCTAGGAATGGAATTCCATGAGATTCCCCTTTCTGTCAGCAATGTCTATTTATATTTTTATTGTTTGGGTCTTATTTATACAGCCATTACTATGAAATACAGTCTCACAGCAGACTTCCTGATATTCTGGTGCTTACAACTTTTCTATCTCTTCTGCAATGTTCTCTGAGCTGTGGATGCAGGAACTCTTGATTTCTCTGTTGGATGTGGCCTCTACCATTGATCTCTGCATTGTATCCAGTTGTAATTTCCTGTAGTAGTCTCCATTTGTTGAAAAGAGAAGCCTCTTTGATGAGGAGTGGTAACTTCCTTTGTCTATAGGTATGAATTTTAGAAAATAATAAGGAATTGTGCTGGGTTAGCAAAATAGCAGTAGTAGATTATTATCCAAAGTCCATGATCTTACTAGTCCCAAGAAGTTGGCTAGGCTTCTAGTACCAGGCATGATTTCCTTTGTGTTGAGTAAGTGTTAAGCCCAATTGGACAGCTGTTGGTTGCCACCAACAAGCACCTCCACATCTTGTTTCTTTATGGATATCTTGTTGGTCATTTTTGTGGTCATAGTCTTAGAGCAGAGCAGAAGTATGAATTGCTTCTCTCATCTGGCAACTTGCACATAGTATTACAGTGCTGTGAAATCTAGACTACAGGAAGTAGGCTTTCAGGTCAGATCTACCTCAAATTATTTAAGTCGCATGTCTTAAGTCTCCAAGGTCTTCAGCAATGGGAGGTTACCTTCAATGTCTGAGAGATCAAGAAATGGCAGTAGCCGTATCTAAGTTTTTCATGTGAGTGACTTACACTAACCTGACCAAATATTCAAAGGTAGATTTCTTGTGCCTGGGATTAGGGATTTAGTTAGTCTAGAGTTCTTGTGGGGAGTGTTGTTGAGTTTAGCTTCCTTTAAGATGTGTATATGTGTGTGTGTGTGCATGTGCATGTGTGTATGTGTAATATGTATATATGTAATGTTTATACACATATACTTTTATACATTTTGTGCAATTTTAGTTTAAATGTGAGATAATATACTTGAAAACAATCTTTCTTTGTATCGAAAATAACATTTTAGGTAAGCTTTGGAACCCCAAGTTCACAAAAGATACATAAATTTAGACCATTAATATTTGTAGTTCAAGTAAATCCTAGGTGTGCTTCTGTCACATCATAACAGTAAAATGCTACATAATATTTGAGAAAATTTGGGTGAATAAAATATTTAACAATGCCTAAACATTTGTATTCTGAGAAATTTTATATTTAGTGAATATAAATTTCTTACCTAGGTTTGTAGATCCAGATTATTTGTACATAAAGTGAGATAAAAGAAAAAATAATGATTCAGTTAGTAAGTAAACTGGGTTCAGAAAATGATTGTTGTGTGAATAGTTTTAGGAAATAATAGGTGATTTATTTGAATTTTGGTTCTGGTAGAGAGTTTTTCAGTTATGGTTTGTTATATAAGAAAATTATAATACTGGATTAGACATTAGACTAGTGGCTTGGAGAAATGTCCAGAAGTTAAGAGTAGGCTACTCTTGTAGAGGACCCAGAATATTTTCCCAATATATACATGGCATCATACAGTCACCTATAACTCTACTTCTAGGGTATTTACCCCCATAATTTGGCCTAAACATATACTGCACACATGTGGTACACATGTACAGATGTAAGCCAAAACATTTACACAAATACAAAATTTAGATTACAAATAGGAGTGATTAGTAAACTATAAATGCAAACCACTACTAAATACACTAAGTAAATTCACATAAAATTTTAATGTCTGGGGGCTATTCAGCTAGTGACTATTAGAAGATATCATTAGAGGAATACATTTGAAGAGTTTTGTTTTGTAATTTATGTGTACATGTGTGATTCAATATATGAACAACACATGCATGCAATGCGTGTGTAGACCAGAAAAGGGTGTTAGATTCCCTGGAATTGGAATTACTAGTGGTGGTGAGCTGCCATATGGGTGCTGGGTACTAAAGCTAAATCCTCCTTAAGAGTAGCAGGTGCTCTTAACTGCTGAGCCATATCTCTAGCCCCTAGAAAACTGTAAAAATCAAGAATACAATCCAAATGTTATCAAATATCCTTGAATTTAGTTCAGTAAAATGTTCCACATGTGTCTATTTTTTTAAAGCATTTTTATTTTACAAAATACCATTAACTGTTCCAGTATTGAATCATTCTTCTACAGGATTCTTAAAAGTGGACCCTGACATGTCTCAATATCAAAAAATCTTAAGTTAAGAAAACATCTTGGAATGCCATATTCTACAGATCTCTTGAAGTTTTTGAAGACCACCTATCTATCTCTGTGTATTTAGATAAGCAAATACTGCTTGTCTCTTAGCAACTTAATTTCTGATTAACTTAGAAAATATCTGTGATGAACTATGCTAGTACCTAACAAAATAATATGTTTGAATGACTATTAGTTTGCATTTCTTAATTATTCTAAACAGTTTGTGACAGTTGCTATCAAAAGGCCAAAACTTTACATTGAATTTTAAAGAGTTACCTAGGTACAATACCTTGAAAAGAATTAACCTTAATTTTGTATCAATATGCAAAATTATAAGAGCATATTCAATATATACAAGATATACTATACAAGATATAAGAACATATTCAATAATCTATCCTTTTTTCTTTTTCATTCCTATATTATGTCTATCCCATTTTTTTTTCAGGTCTTTTCTTCCCTACATAGGAGAGAGAGAAGGATAGAGAAAAGAAAAAGAGACATCCCTGGGTCTAACTTTCAAAACCTATTTTACAAGACCATTTAACAACTCATAACCAATCCCCCTAAGTGACAACAAACATCTATAACCCATCAATTGACCAAGAGGAGGGGGGAGAAATTACCCACCCTACCTTCTGGAGATGGGACATCTCTCTCTTAAAATTACTTCTTATTTTGGACATAGGAAATCTGCTTGGGTCCCAAATAAGAATGGAAAAATGGTTAAGCAGTTAATAGTAACATTTGATGTTCAGTCCTTTTGTGCTCAGCTATTTAGATTCTTTCTTAACTTAAGATTTTTTTTTTTTATATTAAGACATGTCAGCTCCTGGAAGCACCTGCTATTCTACTCCAAGTAGAGGATGATCATCGAAGAAGCTACATTTGGAGGTGGCTGCATTAGTGACAAGGTAGCCAATGGGCAAGAAAAATCTCTTGCTTCAAATGTAGACAGAATGATGTCCAAAAAGGGCAAAACTTGGAAGCAGGTAAGTCGACAACTTACATCATACAGTCACCTATAACTCTAGTTCTATGGTAAATACCTAGGGTAAATACCCTAGAACTAGAGTTATAGGTGACTGTATGACAGCCTGCCAAGACAGGGTAGGTAAATCCTTCATAATTCCTGCTTTACAATTAATGTCTGTCAGAGAAACAGGGCTAAAAGGCTGAAGATTGATGTGTAATGTATGGAGAGAAATTGGGAACTGTCCAGGCAGCCAGTTGTCTGACATTTCTTAGTTCTGGAAACTGCTACCTCTACACTTCCTGTATATCCAGAAAAAATTATCCTTTTCAGGTCTCTGATGTGGTTGAAGACTAGATAGTTATAATCTCACAATTAAATTTTGTTTAGGAATTAAAAGAATGTTTTACACTGAGACTGGTCACCAGGTAAAACAGGTCACATAGTTCCCAGGAACACCTCTGTGAGATCAGCCAGCTCAGTCACTGGTCTGGAGAGGAGTGGGGGCTAGAGCAGATCTAGCCCATGAGTGGATGCAGCCCACGGCTTGAGCCACAGATCAGCGGCCCTGCCTGTCTGCCTTATATCCAGCCTGCACGTGGACATGTACACCCACGAGGGAAAAACAGCCGGACCACAAGAACAAAGGAAAGTAAGATTTTTTTTTTCCGGAGTTTCCAACATGGTGGCACATTGTGCACTGTAGCTGAGAGGCAGAGACCTAACCCAGTCACAGCAAAGCAATTAGGAGCCAAGACTGACTGCAAACAGAACCCGCAACTGTGTGTTCTCCACAAATACTGGGGCGGGTGGGTCACTCACCCTAGCACCCAAGCATTTGAGGGAGTCAGCAACAGGCACACTGAGACCACTGAGACCGGCAGCTGTCTTGGGTGGAGCTTCCTGCCTAGCTGCTGAACCAGAATGACTGTGTCCATGAGGGGAGATCACAGGCCAACCACAGCTCTACCTGCATTTCTGAGGAGACCTGCCAGCTCTCAGGTCCTCAGAGGATAGCCCCTTCCTGACTCCAATCCCCTGTATATTGGTCCAATTGGGTCATAACCAGTTGAGGAGAGCGGCAGCAACTCTCCTGTCTGAGAGCCAGTCTATTACAGGAACTTGTTCACCATCTGGAGGTAGACACCAGGATCTCAGGATCAGCCAATCCCCAGGAAAGGTAGTTTTCCTGAGCACCAAGGTCAACTGACAAAAGACACAAACAGACAACACCAGGGTCAGTCAGATGACAAAAGGTCAGCACAAGAACATGGTTAAAAAAAAAAACTCAAACAATATGATGTCTCCAGATCCTAGCAATAATGCTACAGACAACTCTGGACATCCTAACATGATTGAAACAAAGGAAAATGACCTTAATTCTAAGCTTATATTAATAATAGAAGGCTTAAGGGAGGAAATCAAATACCTCAGAGAGCAACAACAAAGAACTGCAAAGGAGGTGATGGAAATGAATAAAGCACTTAAAGGAGTGGAAGACCTGAAACTGGAAGTTGAAGCAATGAAGAAAATCCAATCCGAGACATCCATAGAACTGAAAAACCTTAAGAAAAGAATAGGAACTACAGACACTAGCATCACCAACAGAATACAAGAGATGGAGGAAGGAATTTTAGGCTCAGAGGATAAAATTGAAGAAATGGATACATCTGTCAAAGAAAATGTCAAATCTAAAAATGTCCTGACACAAAACCTTCAGGAAATCAAGGACACAATGAAAAGATGAAATCTCAGAATAATAGGAATAGAAGAAAGAGAAGAGTCCCACCTCCATGGACCAGAAAATATCTTCAACAAAATCATTGAAGAGAATTTCCCAAATCTAAAAAAAGAGATGCCTATAACTGTACAAGAAGCCTACAGAACCCCAAATAGATTAGACCAGAAAGGAAAATCTTCCCACCACATAATAATCAAAACACTAAATGTACAGAACAAAGAAAGAATTTTAAAAGCTGCTAGGGAAAAGGGACAAATAACATATAATGGCAAACCTATCGGAATCACACCTGACTTTTCTTCAGAGACTCTAAAAGCCAGAAGGGCCTGGACAGACATCTTGCAGACCCTAAAAAACCACAAATGCCAGGCCAGACTACTATTCCCTGCAAAATTGTCAATCAACATAGATGGAGAAAACAAGATATTCCATGACAAAGCTAAATTCGAACAATATCTATACACAAATCCAGCTCTACAGAAGATTTTGGAAGGAAAACTCCAACCCAAAGAGGTTAACTAGACTAGACACAAGAAAGTACAGGAAGCAAATAGCATGCCTGCAGCAAAACCAAAAGAAGAGAAGCTCACTCACACTCTATTTCCACCAACATCAAGATGACAGGAAGTAACAACAATCATTGGTCATTAATATCTCTCAACATCAATGGACTCAATTCCCCAATAAACAGTCATAGGCTAGCAGAATGGATGTGAAAAGAGAATCCCACATTCTGTGGCTTACAAGAAACACACCTCAGCAAAAAAGATAGGCATTACCTCCAAGTAAAAGGCTGGAAAAAGATATACCAAGCAAATGGACCCAAGAAAAAAGCTGGAGTGGCAATTATAGTATGCAACAAATTGGACTTTCAACCAACATTAATCAAAAGAGATGGGGAAGGACACTACATACTCATCAAAGGAAAAATCCACCAAGATGAAATCTCAATACTGAACATCTATGTCCCAAATGTAAGACTACCCACATTCATTAAAGAAACACTACTGAAACTCAAATCCCACACTGAACCTCACACATTAATAGTGGGAGACTTCAACACACCACTGTCATCACTGGACATATCAACGATGCAAAAACCAAATAGAGAAATAATGAACCTCACAGATGTCATGAATCAAATGGATCTAATTGATATCTATAGAACAATTCACCCCCAAACAAAAGAATACACTGTCTTCTCGGCACCTCATGGAACCTTCTCCAAAATCAACCATATAGTTGGTCACAAATCAAGCCTCAACAGATACAGGAAAATTGAAATTACCCCTTGTAACTTATCGGACCATCATGAAATAAAGCTAGACTTCAACAATAACAAAAACAACAGAGAGCCTGCAAAAACATGGAAACTGAACAACTCTCTCCTCAATTACCTCTGGGTCAGGAAAGAAATTAAAAAAAAAAAAAAAAGAAATTAGTGTCTTCTTAGAACTCAATGAAAATGAAGGCACAACATACCCAAACTTATGAGACACATTGAAAGCAGTGCTAAGAGGAAAGTTTATAGCACTAAGTGCCTTCAGAAAGAAACTGGAGAGTTCCTATACTAGCCACCTAAAAGCACACCTGAAAAAGGTAGAACAAAAAGAAGCAAACACTCCCAAAAGGAGCAGATAAGAAGAAATTATCAAACTCAGGGCTGAAATCAACAACTTAGAAACAAAAAGAACAATACAAAGAATCGACAAAACTGAGAGTTGTTTCTTTGAGAAAATCAACAAAATAGACAAGCCCTTAGCTAAACTAACTAAAAGGCAGAGGAAAAATACCCAAATCAACAAAATAAGAAATGAAAAGGGGGAAATAACAACAGAAATTGAGGAAACCCAAAGAATTTTAGGTCCTACTTCAAAAACTTGTACTCCACAAAATTGGAAAATCTAAATGAAATGGACGATTTTCTTGATAGATTCTACCTACCAAGGTTAAATCAAAAACAGGTAAACAAATTAAACAGTCCTATAACCCTTAAGGAAATAGAGGAAATCATTAGAAGTCTTCCAACCAAAAAAAGCCCAGGGTCAGATGGTTTCAGTACAAAATTCTACCAGACATTCAAAGAAGAGCTAACACGAATATTCTTCAAACTCTTCCACAACATAGAAACAGAAGGAATACCGCCAAACACATTTTATGAGGCCACAGTCATCCTGATACCTAAACCTCACAAAGACCTAAAGGAGAAAGAAAATTTCAGACCAATTTCCCTTATGAACATAGATGCAAAGATACTTAATAAAATACTTGCAAACCGGATCCAAGATCACATCAAAAGTATCATACACCAGGATGAAGTAGGGTTCATCCTAGGGATGCAGGGGTGGTTCAACATTAGAAAATCCATCAATGTAATCCACCACATAAACAAGCTGAAAGAAAAGAACCACATGATCATCTCATTTGACGCTGAAAAAGCTTTTGAAAAATACAGCACCCTTTCATGTTAAAAGTCTTAGAATGATCAGGCATACAAGGACCATACTTAAACATAATAAAGGCAATTTACAACAAGCCAATATCCAACATCAAACCAAATGGAGAGAAATTCAAAGCATTTCTTAGAAAAGCAGGGACAAGACAAGGCTGCCCACTCTCTCCATATCTCTTCAACATAGTACTTGAAGTTTTAGCTAGAGCAATAAGACAGCTAAAGGAGATCAAGGGGATACAAATTGGGAAGGAAGAAGTCAAAGTATCCCTATTTGCAGATGATATGAGAGTATACTTAAGTGACCCCAAAAATTTTGTCAGAGAACTCCTAGAGCTGATAAACTCCTTCAGCAAGGTGGCTGGACATAAAATCAATTAAAAAAAATCAGTAGCCCTTCTTTACACAAAAGATAAATGGGCTGAGAAAGAAATAAGGGAATCAACACCCTTCACAATAGCCACAAATAATATAAAATACCTGGGGGTAACTCTAACCAAACAAGTGAAAGACCTGTATGATAAGAACTTCAAGTCCCTGAAGAAAGAAATTGAAGAAGATATCAGAAGATGGAAAGATCTCCCTTGCTCATGGATAGGTAGGATCAAAAAAAAAAAAATGGCCATCTTACCAAAAGCAATATAATGATTCAACGAGATTCCTATCCAAATACCAACTCAATTTTTTACAGATCTGGAAAAAACAATTCTCAACTTCATTTGGAATAACAAAAGACCCAGAATAGCTAAATCAATCATGTACAATAACAGAACATCTGGAGTTATCACCATCCTGGATTTCAAGCTGTACTACAGGGCAATAGTAATAAAAACAGCCTGGTACTGGTATAGAAACAGACCAGTTGACCAATGGAATCGAACTGAAGACCCAGAAATAAACCCACACACCTATGGTCACTTAATTTTTGACAAAGAAGCCAAAACATACAATGGAAAAAGGAAAACATCTTAAATAAATGCAGCTTGTTTAACTGGATGTCAACATGTAGAAGAAGGCAAATAGATCCATACTTATCACCCTGTACAAAATTTAAGTATAAATTGATTAAGGACCTCAACATAAATCTGGACACACTAACATTAATAGAAGAGAAAGTGGGGAAAATCTTGAACTCATTGGCACTGGTAGCAACTTCCTGAATAGAATACCAATAGTTCAGGCACTAAAACAAACAATCAATAAATGGGACCTTATAAAATTGAAAAGCTTCTGTAAGGCAAAGGACACTGTCCTTAGGAGAAAAACGGCAGTCTACAGACTGGGAAAGGATCTTCACCAACCCAACATCCAACAGAGGGCTAATATCCAAAATATATAAAGAACTAAAGAAATTAAACACCAAAAAATCAAATAACCCCATCAATAAGTGGGGTACAGAGATAAACTGAGAATTCGCAGAAGAGGAATCTCTAAAGGCTGAGAGGCATTTGAAGAAATGTTTAACATACATCTTTGGTCATCAGGGAAATGCAACTTAAAACAACTCTGAGATTCCATCTCACACCTGTCAGAATGGCTTCTCACACCTGTCAGAATGGCTAAGATCAAAAACTCAAATGATAACACATGCTGGCGAGGATGTGGAGAAAGGGGAACACTCCCCCATTGCTGGTGGAACTGCAAACTTGTGCAACCACTTTGGAAATCGAACTGGAGACATCTTAGAAAATTGGGAATAAATCTACCTCAAGACCCAGCCATACCCCTCTTGGGCATATATCCAAAAGATTTGAAACGAAACCACAAGGACATTCCTTCAACAATGTTCATAGCAGCTTTATTTGTAATAGCCATAAACTGGAAGCAACCCAGATGTCCTTCAACTGAAGAATGGATTAAAAAAAATGTGGTACATTTACACATTGGAATAGTACACAGCTATCAGAAATGAGGAAACCATGCAATTCGAAACCAAATGGATGGAGCTAGAAAAGCTCATCCTAAGTGAGCTGATGCAGTCCCAGAAAGATAAACATGGTATACATTCCCTTATAAATGGATATTAATCATATATCACAGGATAACTGCCCTACAACCCACACACCCAAATAGATAGGAACCTAGAATATCTATCCTAGGAAAAATTTTACCCACGAGTGAGTCATGGAATCTGCTGCAGGTTAGTGGAACCCCACACCCTAGATGGTGTGCCTTATCAAGCCCCAGTACAAGTGGAAGCTCTTGGCACTCACATGACAGAAGATCTGAAGGAGTATGATATGTGAGGGCCCACCTCATCTGAGTAGAAGGTGTGTACCAAGTAGAGGAACAAGAAGGGAGGGAGAGAGGGACAGAGGGAGAGAGGGACGGAGGGAGGGAGGGAGGGAAGGAGAGAGGAAGGCAGAGGCCAGGAGGGGAAGAGGGAGGAAACTATGTTCTAGAAGTAACTTAAGAAAACAAAATAAAACTTTTTAAAGAAAAGAGTTAATAAGCATAAAAATATAATAAAAATACCATATAAAAATTTCAAACTATATTTACCAAAGGTATACTTGCCTTACTGGCATAAAAGGAAAATGGCCTTATTTTCAGATTAGAATATTAGACAGCAGGTGGCCATATAGATTACACAAACTTGATAGCAGCTTAAAACTTTTTGTAGATATATAGGATATTTTCATGGTTTGGCATTAAAAAGCAGGTAACAGGTTCAGAATACTATAAATAAATTAAAGCTTACTGCTGTTCAACCTGGTTTTATAAACCACAAAGAGTTGAAAAAAATTGGAGCTAAGGTAAAATGCATGAAATGTTTGGTGTTAGCCAATGCCTTTAACTCCAGCAGAGACAGGAGGATCACTATAGAGTTAGTTGTCTTATAAATTCTAGAGTTACAAGGAACAGGGTGGTGATGGTACACACCCTTAATCCCATCATTTGAGAAGGATACACCCTTAATCCCAAAACACTAGAGACAGAAACTGGTACATCTCAGAGCTAAAGGTCAGACTGACACAAAGCAAGCTCTAAGTAGAGAAAAACTTTGATCCAGGGTTAGTGGTGCACATATTTAATCCCATCGGTTGGGAACCACATGCCTCTGATCCTAATACTTAGAATGCAGAGACAGGCACATAGGATTTGGAAGGATCTAAGTTTAAAAGCTACTTACAAAAGTAAGGTAGAAAGTACTACTATCTTGCAAAGGAGACTCTGGTCTTGGACCTGGTCTCTCTTGCAAGCTTTGCTCTGCAATTTAAACTTATCAGTCCTATTTCAACTCATTTATCACTTGAAACCTCTTCATCTATCATATAAAAGTTTGCCCTGGAGGATCCAAGATGGCGGTGGCCGGCACGGACGTATTTTGAATTCGGGGTCATCAATCACAAGGCGGCAAGTGTTCCAGGACACTGTAAAAAGGGCACGACCCCTTCTAAATCTCACCCAGCTACACAGGGACCACGGAAGATGCCTGGGCAGGATGCCCCTTCCAAATCTCGGACACACTAGGAAGCCTCTGGACCCGGGAATCGGGATAACCCATCCCCCCAAAAGGAGAAATCCCCAGTTAGTTGGAACATAATACCCAGTAGGCAGATTCAGAAACCATGCAGAGATAATCCCCACCCTGCTGGGCACTCCCAGGTCTCACACAGAAGATCCAATTATCTTGCGAAAGGTTGCCACTCTTGGAAGTGAGCGGGAGATCCCCTGCAAAGTGCCTTCAGACCACAGATCGTAGTCTGTGAAGTCACTGGCCAGTTTCCAAGCCGCGGGAGCAACAAGGCTACTGCAGCTGAACTGCAGACTTACCCGCTACAGGAACCAACCCTGGGAAAACTGCGAGGGGTCGTATATCGGTCTTATGTACTAGTACAGGCCCTTCTGGCAGGGAATCAGAGTTTACTTGTAAACAGCTTTGCCACCTGAATTAATTAGGTCCCCACCTGGGAGGTGGGACTGAATGACTCACCTTATACGGGTGGAGTAAGGCAACTTGAATCCTACACCACAGTGCCCCCTTTGGACCCAAGTCCAGAAGACAGCAAATTCCACATGACCAGAGGCCAGAGACCAAAAAAAAAAAAAAAAAAAAAAAAAAAAAA